>CM070553.1:68256232-68484751 GCA_036346405.1 Phyllostachys edulis | reverse complement strand
TCTTGTTGACCAAAAGTCAAATTCATTTTCCAATTCTCTCAAATCTTGTGCCAAACAATTGGAAAGTATCTTCCTTGGTCCTAAAACTGAGGTGGGACCCTCTCTGAAAAATATCACAAGTTGTAAAACTAGTTTGATAATTTTTGGAGGTAAAATGAATCATTGAACAACCTTAATGAAATTCCTGAGAAAAATGCATTGCATAATAACCTCTGGAAAATTTATGTAAGGTTAATCATGTTGTCAGCTAGCTCCAGTTAAAATCTTATGAATTTTGGAGTTCATTTGCTATCTCAAACAATTTTGCAAAGTCTTAGCTGTTAGAAAATTAAATTTAAAAGCAGAACCTTTGTTCCTTGGGTGGCCAGTACTCAAACTGGTCGGCCCAACCCCATCGACCTCCTTTCCCACCTTGATGAGGTCTTAGCCGTTGGATCCAATCCAACCGCCACGACCTCCCCTCAACCAAGGCCCCAGGACCTCCCATTCGAGGTCCTCTTGACCTCGTGGACCTCCTCGGGTCAGCGTGGGCGTCGAGACCTCCCACCTCATCGAGTCATAGCCGCTGGATCAAAGATCCACGGCCACGACCTCCCACGTGTGTTAAACCTCAAAGGACCTCCTCGTCTTGTAAGCCATCGCAGTGAGGTCATCCCACCTATGTGAGGTCTTGGCCCTTGGATTCAAGATCCATGACCCGACCTCCCTCACCGTTAAACTAAGCAAGTCCACATCCCACCTCGTGAGGTCACGACCATTGGATAAAAATCCATGGTCACGACCTCCTCCTCCCAATCTAACTGTCGAGACCTCCTTTGCACTCACTTGAGGTCGTGGCCGTTGGATTTACATCAAAACCCACGACCTCCTCTGGCTAACATCACAACAAGGTCCTCCCGCCTTGTTGAGGTCATAACCCTTGGATCCAAATCGGAGGCTAAGACCTCCTTCGCTTTGTCGTATCAAACCTCCCATCAGTCGGTGCCCTTGGATTTTAATCCAAAGGCCAGACCTCCCCTCATGTCTTTTCGATCGCGTGCGATTAAGTCCTCACTTTGGAGGTCCGCACGCTGGAGGGAGATCAACGCCTTGGACCTCTGTCCCATTTCCCACGTGCGTTTAGCGATTAATGAAATCGGAGGGCCACGACCTCCCCATCCTTGATCGTGTGGTGGGACCTCCACCCGACCACTTAAATCAACGGTTCAAAACTCTCATCCGATGGCAGGACCTCTCCCGGGTCTTATCCAGCGGCCACTAAGACCTCCTGTTCTTCTCCTTCCTCGGCGCGGGCAAGCTCGGCGGTGCATTTATTAGTGTGCGCACATAAGGTACACTTCATGACTCTTGCCGACCGCATTTAATCTGGTCGACCTTCCGCCCTCTGTCCACACAGGCTGCACCTTGTCAACCTTGTGTCTTGTCCAAGCCATGGACCTCCCATGGGCCAAGCTCACTATGAGCTTGGCGGTGGTCCACAACCTCCTGTGCCCTTAGTATAAAGCCTCCCCAGCATGCCGCGTTGGCTTCCTTTGCACACCTTTGTTCCTTGGCTTACACCCTGTCTTTGTGAGCTCTAAACCACCAAAGCTTCCTTGGCAGCCATTCTTTGGAGCTTGAAGCTCCTCGGTGGACAAGGGTCCTTGGAGTTTTTCTCCTTTTCTCTAAGCTTCTTTTGTGCCATTCCCTCTGGGACCAAGTCCTAACTTGAATTGGTTTGGGCAGTTACAGAGGTGGACAAAGTGGAGCTTGGAGCTTAAGCTTTGGCCGTGGAGCACCCTTCCTCCCCGGCACGGGTCCTCCCTTCCTCGACCTCCTCAGCACCTTAGGACCTCCGGTACATCCTGGTAATCCCTTAGTCTTGGCACCATATGAATATTTTCGCGAGCTTTAGTTTGGCATAAGCTTGTTTGTCGTGTGAGCTCATTTTTGCTTTTCGGTTTTGCCGTCTGGTCACCTCTGTCCTCTCGGCTCGCCCGGCGTTCAAAACCGTCATTGCCGTTGAGAGAAGGTCCGTTGGAGTGCGGCGTGGTTATTGCGAACCGCGGTACCATTGGATCTCGCCGGCGAGGTCTACATCGCCGGCGAGGTCTACATCGCGGCGAGAACCAAATATTTGAACACGGGTTTTGTCGGACGCTTAGCAGCAGCGTCGTTGTCGTTTTTAGGACAAAAGATCCACCGAGTTAATCGCTTATCATTGCTCCCATCATTGAATTCATTTGGTGTGTCTTAACTGTCTTAAATCCACCATTTCTTTGCGCGCATTAAGTCCTCCAGCGCGGACCTCCTCGTGGTCCCGCGCATTTAATCTCTTGTCCATAAGCGGCGTGCGTGTCGTGCGCTAATTCTAGCGGATGGATCTCGACATCGGACCTCCTCCAAGGAGATCTGGGCGTCCAAGACCTCCTTGGCGCAATCTTAGCCGTCCAGACCTCCCTGGAGGTCTGTGACGTTGAGGACCTCCTCTGGGACCTCCTCGAGGTCATCTCACCGTTGAGGACCTCCCCTTTTAATCTGGTCCGTTCCGGACCTCCCTTCCATGTTGTGGTCCGTTAGATCTTCCATCTCGGCCATGACCTCCCTCACCTCGCGCATAATGCGTGGTTAGGAGGTCGAGACCTCTGGACCTCCCATGTGCATGTGTGTTGTTCTCTGGGAGGTCTCGAGCCGTTAGATCTGAGATCTGTGGCTCACGACCTCCCATATCTTTGTGAATGTTAGGAAGGTCGATAAATTCTTAAGTATGAACTGAAATGAGGTAGACTTTAGAATTTCATATCTTTTTCATTTTAAATCCTTTTGAGGTCATTCAAATTGTGTTAGCTCTGTCTTAAACTTGACTTTAATCCAAAAATGGTTGTAAGTTGAGTTCAGCTCCAGAGCACAGTTTTGCCATAGGTTTTAGTACTCCCTTTTGGATAATACACTCAAAATTTAGGTTTAACTTGTAAAACCCATAACTAATGTTCTGTAGGTTATTTTTGAATGAGACCAACTTTGTTAGCTTCCTCTATTAATGAACTCACTGTAAAATTAGATTTGAGCATATTGCTGTTATAGAAATAAGGACTTGTGCATTATAATTTTGTTCAAGTTCTTGTTTTTGAAAAATTATAGAAAGTGCAATATAGCTCCAAATGGGATGAACTCAATTGTGTTATTCATCTCATGAGGTGCTGGTTTCACAGTAAAAATCTCAGCCTCACCACTTTTCTAGAAAATGTTGCCTCATAATTAAATTAGTGAATAGTGCAGTTTGGTATTTTCAGGGGCTGAGCAGAATTGTTTTGCTCATAACTTTTGCATTAAGAATCCAAATCCATTGGTTCTTGTTGCTAAATTCCTAAAATCACCCTCTTACTGCTGTAGAAATTTCAGAGAATTTGGAGTTCGTTTGCTGTGCTGTCTTGTTATTTTTAAATCGTTCTTATCGGTTCTTTATCGTTTTTCCGTTAGGTTTCGACATTTGTGGTGATCCATAAGCGACCCTCTGCAACAAAGTGACCAGCAGCAAGGCAAGCAGTTTGACCATTTCCATCATTGTCCCATTATTTTAAAGCTTAATACTTTGTTTTACTTCTATGTATGCATGCTACTTTGTGTTAATTGTCGCTAGTAATCCTATAGTTGCATAATCTGTAGGAGTTGTTTATCCTCTACTACCAATGAGCCTAGGTTATTCGCTGTGGTTGGAGCTCGTTGGATGAGCTCTTATCACTTAGTAGTTTCGACTTAAACTGCTTAGACATGCTTAGCTATCGGTAGTAATGGGCGATCATCGACTTAGTCGATGGTCTTGATCACAAAGTATAATTATTCCTCCTATATGTCCAGCACTTGTGCTTTGATTAATTGTAAAATCAAAAACTGAAAATAAAATGTTGATTTGGACTTGGGCATATTGGATGGATGGTGTGGTTTTGGAATGTGGTAGTATGCCCGAGTCGTTAAGGACCGAGTTACTTGCGCCACCGTTACGAAAGCAATATTGCGTGCTAACCACACGAGGGGATATGGGACCTCTCTTGACTAAGTACTTTGGGGGTGTTAATTATGAGCTGGTTGGTGGGTATGTTTTAATAAAATGTGTATGTGTAGTGTTGGGAGGAGCATTGGCGGGCGGTTAGGGTGTCTAATGTGTCCTTGTCCCCGTGGGTTCTGACTCGTAATTACAATCGTCCATTGGAAATGTCACGTAGGACTTAGCCGTGCCGGCATACCAAAGGTAGTGTGCCTAAAGGAAAGGCGATGCAGGCGTGTGGGTACATTGGTACACCCCTGCAGGGATAAAACTATTCGAATAGCCTCGTCCTAGGTTATGGACACGCTCGGAAACGCCCCGTAAGAACTAGACTACAACTTTTAATTAAAACTTGACATGGTTGGTATGAGTGGGTAATTCATACTATTGTTGTGGTGGCTATTGGATTAGTCACTTCCAGGATTGTTCTTGTTGTTGTTATTATGTTATTATTGCGTTGTTATTTCAACAAGTAAAAATGTTTTGTCAAATTGCCTTAAATCTATTATGTTATTGCAAATGGAACTTGCTTTAGGCTAAATGTAAGTCCAAAGCTCCATCCACTTAATTAAAGCTTGCATGTAGCTAAATTATAGTTCTGTTATCTTACGTCGATCTTGCGAGTACAATAAACAAGTTATTGTACTCATTTGCTTTGCTTAACAACCTTGTTGCAGAGGGCGGAGGTGAGCTCCAAGAGCCTTACTTACGTGCCACGTGTTGCGATTTCTTGACGACTAGCTTGGCGGTCGGTCGAGATGCCTAGGGGTTAAGGCACACCGATTGGCTTTGTGTTATAGCCATCTTTATGGCACTTTTGCTTCATTGTGTATTCTTGTAACTTATTGCTATTTGGCCTAAGGGCCCTCTTTTGTAGTAGCTATTCCATATTAATATTAACTTCGGTTTGTTGCTTATGTTCTATGTGTTGTATGGAATTGATATATTCTTTTGTTGTGAGGTATGTATCTTGCATTCAGGGAGTATACATCTCTCGAGACCGAGTTTATTCGGTTGATAATACTAGGGTCAATTGGATGACTAAGTATTATGAGCCTAATAAATGTCGGGTCTCACACATGGAGGAGGTCGTGGCTGTTGGATGTAAATCCAACGGTGCACCTGATCAAGGTGGAGATGAGGTCTCTTGAGAGGTGCGGACATGGTTGGGCTGGACCAACTTTGAATATGGCTAGCCAAGGAACAGTGTAGGCTTTTAAATTTAGTTTTTTTTAACAGCTGAAACTTAGCAGAATTATTTGAGATAGCAAATGAACTCCAAATTTAATGAAATTTTAACTGGAGCTTGCTGATAATGAGATCAACCTTGCATAAAATTTCCAGAGGTTATTATGCAATGCATTTTTCTCAGGAAATTCATGAAGGTTGTTTAAAGGATTGTTTTGCCTCCAAAAATTATCAACAAGTGTTATAACTCATGATATTTTTCAGAGGGGTCCCATATCAGTTTTTGGGACTAAGGAAAATATATTCCAAATGTTTGGCACAAGATTTAAGATAATTGGAAAATGAGTTTGATTTTTGGTCAACAAGAGCTTTGTGTTTTTGGATTACACAACTCTTGGACAAGAATTACATAAGATTTTAGGGTTTTTTCAAGATGTGAGAAAAAGTTTTAATTTCTACACATATAATTATACTTGATTAACCCTAATTACACAGTTGGGATGTTACAATCCATGACTGGTGAAACATTGTCATCAATCAATACATGTGCTGGTCGTAGAGTAACTGGTGTTCCGACCAGTGCCATCCGACCAGAGATTCATTTAGAACGACATCATATAAGTTAAAGAGTTTCACCAAGAAGTCATATACTTGTTAATCTTTATAACCAATGATTCATTCAAGGAACAGAATAATGTTTATTCAATAACTCATAAACATAGACGTGGTACAATCATCTCTATGATTGCCTCTAGGGCATATCACCAACAAATACAAGCCTGCACAACAGTTGATTATTTTGTTAAGTTTGATTCGGCAATCACTGATCTCGTGCTCTAGTAATGTAGTTAACATCCACATAGCCAATCCATTATTAGAAAGTGCATTATTAAATAGTCTTTAGTAATGGAAAGGCTTGCTTGCACATAATTCAATAATATGGGCAGTTCAGATCAAATCAGACTACAACCGTTTCATCGCATAAAATCAAATATTAAAGGGGCTTAAAGTGCAATTTTGCCTTACCAACAAAAGAAAGGTTTTTCATTAATTCAAAAAAATGTGATGTATTCTATATCAAGATAATATGCATTCACTATCAATTATTTAATGAAGGCTAAGCTGTACAATATTTCTGCTACAATCATTGTACAAACCTTTATGGAGAGCATTTCAAATCATGAAACAATAAACATGCAATATGTTTGACTTGGTAAAATTATTATTTTGACAGATTTTTTCATTGGGACAGAGCATATGCGATTAAGGTTTACTCACACTTTCAAACTAGCATTCTAGTATCTCCAGATTAACCAACTTGATTAAATACAGTGCTTAAGCATTTGCAATCTAAAATGTCAAAGGATGGGGAAAATTTTGGAGAACTATATATTCACAAGAAGTTATAGATCTATTATGTTTTGGTACCCAACTTAGACATGCAGAATACAAATGAGATGGAAAATTGAACCATGTATCTCAGTGAAGCAGAAATATTTAACTAATAAAATTGATCCTGCATTTGATAGACAAATAACATTTAACAAAAAATTACTTTTAATATATGCCAGGAGTATTATAACTTAGCCCAAATATTCAGAAATATGTTAGATCCACACTAGCTAGATTCAAGGTTTCGTTACTTATGCACTAAATGCAAAAGCTTAGATCTAGTTAGTGTTAAATCGATCACTGCATAAACTAGAAATTTCAAATTACCAACTATTTGTCAGACAAGCACAGGACCGCAAGAAAGAGATTTTACCGAAAACTCATTCCAAACCAGCTGGCGATTCATGTACTTAAGCTTACTGCTCTATTCATGTTGGGGCTCCCGTAAACAAGTCTTGCTTTCAGAATCCTCTCCACAATAGTTTTATACCTGTATAAACACATAAGCAAAGCTCAAAACAATGAGTGTATCACACAGAGTTCATAATGATTGAAAAAAGCCAATAGGGTGATTATTTCTAGAATAGGTAGCCATTTCTTACAAACTATATTAATCTAGCTCATTCATGTACACTGGTCATTGGTCAACATGTAATCTTAGTGGATTGTGGATGTTGACAATGGTCTGTTCCAGATAGATGATTAGCTATGCCAAACTGGGCATCACTTGCTAATTGTTATGGCCCTATGAATATTGAAAAATCAACAATTTCTGAAGTCTGCTCACAATGCCTGAATAAATGAACATAACTAAACAGGTACAGGAAAGATACCTTCCGCCAAAAAGAAATAACAATAGGTTAAAGAATGAAGCAGCTCTGTATAATCCTTCAGCATGTTGCACCAAGCCCCAAGCACGACGTGCTAGTGGTCTCTAAATTATGAAATAAAAGTTATAGGAAAAAGGAAAAAGGAAAAAGGAATTGAAGTTTTCAGAATTAAGTTTTACAAGCTCACCTGTTCAGAATCACCCCATCGACGGAAATCAGAAAAAGATTACAAGTGGGACCAGGGTTCACAATTTCAGTGAAATTATCCGAAATTGCGTTCATTTCGTTCCCATTCGAAAGGAATTGGTTTCATTCGAATTTTTTCGTTTAGTTTGAATTTTGAGGGTTAGAGAGAGTAAAAGCAGCTCAAAACCACAAACATGCAGATAGTCTAGTGGTAGCGAGCGGCTCATGCAGCCTTGGACGCCTGGGTTCGAATCCCAGGCTGAGCGCTGGAGTCCTCCGTTTGGCCGAAATTTCATCCGAAATTACCGAAATTTCACCCATTTCACCCCCAAACGAAAAAAAATCAAACCGAAATTGTTTTCCCTGAGCGGGACCATATATATTGGCCACCAACAGTGCTAACACAATACAAGATCTTTTGAGAAACTGAAAGGCCAGGTCCTTCCAAACCTGTTCTGACTGAAAAGCGCAATGGAATTCATCAGCTGTTGCTTAGATAATACTTCAAACTAGTAGCCTATACTATCCATGATTAACACATCAGTAGCAAAAACAGACAGGTAGTAAGGTTTCAAATGAGCTCAACTTGGCAAAGCTAACCTTGGTCTGGTTCAGTTTTGTGGAGCTTGAGTTCAACTTGGGTTTGAATAAAGATAAAGAAACTGGTTTTAGCTTGAACTATTAAAATCCCAAGCTCCAACTTAGCTTAAATTTGATTGGACCAACTTGTCTCTCATTGGCATAACCAAGTGTGAAGGCTAGTAGTAATTAGGATTGGTACACCACTGTGTATCTGTATTAAGTATTTTTGTAGACTGCATGCAGGCATTGGATCATCTTTAATTCTGTACAAATACTTGTACTCAATAGGTAGCAAAGTTCATAATGTGCATATCGGACATAGTTGGGGAAAAACATGAGAGCTAACCTTGGTCTGGTTCAGTTTTGTGGAGCTTGAGTTCAACTTGGGTTTGAATAAAGATAAAGAAACTGGTTTTAGCTTGAACTATTAAAATCCCAAGCTCCAACTTAGCTTAAATTTGATTGGACCAACTTGTCTCTCATTGGCATAACCAAGTGTGAAGGCTAGTAGTAATTAGGATTGGTACACCACTGTGTATCTGTATTAAGTATTTTTGTAGACTGCATGCAGGCATTGGATCATCTTTAATTCTGTACAAATACTTGTACTCAATAGGTAGCAAAGTTCATAATGTGCATATCGGACATAGTTGGGGAAAAACATGAGAGCCTAAGGTTTTGTCCCTTATCAAGCAATAACAAATGCCCTGGTTGGAAGTATAACTTCCTAACTGATCCAAAACATCAAAACGCCAATAGCTTGTGGATTTCAACAAAGTATTTTTATTCAACTATAATAGTCATCTAAATAGTACGGAAATACTTCTGTTTATGTTTTGAGTCTAATGCTTCTCGAGCACACGCTCTTTTTGTACTATATACATCAGGCGATTTAAGGAGCATCTCAAATGAGCCTTTCGCCTTTGAATACATTGGGAAATGGTTACATAGAAAGTGTAAAACAAAATGTATTTGCACACCAAGTCTTGTTTGCTAAGAGATTTAAGTAATTGGACAGGAGACAGTAATTAGGTTTGGTGCATCATTATGTACTTGTAATGAGCTTTTTTTTTATGCAGCCATTGTATCGTGTTTATGCTCAATTGATAGCATAAAATCCATAATTTACATGTCCAGAATTAGCTGTAAATAAAATTACACCCAAGAGAGCTGGGCTCAGCCCAACTTCAACATTATATGTGACTCAACCACAGTAAATAAGGGTATTCTAATGCAAGGACGATGCACAGATATAGGTGCGTATAGAAGGAGCTGTTAGCCTGGACACACTGCAGAACAATGTAAAACCTGTTATTATACTCTAATCAGCTATAATCAGCATGACAAAACCATAAATACATAACATACATAAATCTGAAAAAGAGTTGAGACAAACCAAAATAGTAAAATACCTTCTTTTCCTGTGATGGGTGATGCCCGTTCATCTCTATACCTCAAGCTCATCAGCACATTCCCTGGGGTTGGCTTGTCAACCCAAATTGAGAACCTCCAGATGAGGCACTGGAGGAAAGTATCGCGAGCTTGTTGATTAATCCTTGATTGCATCCGTGTTTTTGTTTGCATGGCATGCACACATTGATTGCATCCGTATTTTGTTTTCGGCTGACTGCAGTCATACTTTGCTTTGATGCTGCATTAATGCCTTACGTTACGGATGTTTTGATGCCCACGTCGTGGAGCTTTGATTCTGCACGTCGCTGTCGCAGTCAAGCGTGAGCAACTACTTTATTCGTTAGCATTGCTAGTGTAAATAAGAGTGAAAAAAAAACAGAAAATCACTGTGTGGTTGTGCAGCACAAAAATCATATTGCAATTTCTTTCTTCTTCCAGCCGTGTGTGTTCCAGTGTGTTCATGTGCGTACACACCGGCGAGCGGGCTAACAATTGGTATCAAAGCTGTGTAGCTTTGATCATTGGCGATGGTGCGCGATGGTTCATATTCTCCTACTAGGTCTCCTCCCCGTGATGGGGTACAAGATGACGACAACACTTCTTGCGGCGGCAATGGCGGTCACAAGATTGGATCCGGCAGCAACGGTAGCCAAGAGGTCATGGTGCAACAGGTTGTAAGAGAGACAGGGGAATCGGTGGTCTACCCCACGCTAGCGTGGACGAACTACACCGACTGGGCCCTCGTGATGAGGGTAAACCTGCAGGCACAAGGCCTGTAGGAGGCGATCGAACCTGGCAACGCCGACTACCGCGACGACAGACTGGCGATGTCTGCCATCCTCTGTGTGGTGTCGTCGGACATGCTGTCCATGCTAGCGGTGAAGGACACGACCAAGCAGGCGTGGGACGCCGTGAAGACGATACGGATGTGCGTCAAACGCGTCCGTGAGGCGAATGCACAGAAGCTTTGTAAGGAGTTCGAGGATATCGAATTCATGGATGGTAAGTCGATGGACGACTTCTCCATGAGGATCACAAGACTCGTCAACAAACTCTGGATCTTAGGTGACACGTTGGAAGAAGAAAAGGTAGTCAAGAAATTCCTTCGTGTTGTGCCACCCAGGTATACAAAGGTGGCAATCTCGATCAAGACATTGCTTGACTTGAGCACGTTGTCGATCGAAGAGCTCAGCAACCGGCTTCGATCAGTGGAGCAGTGCTACGCGCGGGACGACTCAGGCGGCTCCGGTGGGTGTCTGCTCCTCACTGAAGAGGAGTAGCTCGCACGCGCCAAGAAGAGGGAGCAAGGCGACGGCTCTTTCGTCGGTGATAATCATTATCGCGGCAAGCTGTATGGCCATGGGCGCAGCAAAGGCAGGCACGACGGTAAGGACGGTGGCTCATCCAATGCACGCCATGACATGTCGCAGATTCAGTGCTACAACTGTGACAAGTACGGGCATTACTCTAGGGACTGCCGCAAGCCTAAGCGTGCCAAGCAAGTTAATCTGACGCAGGTTGACGATGATGACGACAAACCTATGCTTCTCATGGCGTAGGTGTGCGCGCTCACTGAGGCTTCCGTGGGCACAGGCATTGACATAGTGCTCAGCGAGGTGCACGCACAGGTGCATCTAGGGCACAAGGATGACGTCCATGATGACGCTTGGAACCTGGACACTGGTTCTAGCAATCACATGTCTGGGTGCTAGGCAAGCTTCGTGGGGATTGACGAGGGCGTCACCGGCTCTGTCAAGTTCGGTGATGGCTCGGTGGTGGATATACGCAGGCGTGGGCACCGTCCTGTTCACCTGCCGAAACGGGGAGCACCTTGCGCTGACGGGGGTGTACTGTAACACCCCAACCTGGGGCCAGCCGAGTGGTCCTCCTGGATCAACCGGGAAGTCCATCCGGACCTCCCAGATAATCCAACAGAGCCACCCGAGTGGACCTCCAGGACCGCCCAGGAGGTCCGGTAGGACCGCCAGGAGGTCCGGTAGGACCGCCAGGAGGTCCTGGGAGAGTCCCCGAGGAGGTCGTGGAGCCAGGGAGCACCTCAAAGACCTCCCACAACCAGACCAAGGGGAGGTCGTGGAGGTCTGAGACCATCCCAAGACCTCCCACGACCAACCAGAGGAGGTCGTGGTGGCTGAGATCACCCCAGGACCCCTCACGACCAAGCCTGAGGGTGGTCGTGGAGGACTGGGATCACTCCAAGGTCCCCTGTGCAAACTGAGCTAGTCCCAATGATCAACAGCTAGCTCAACACAGCATACACAAGTGGTAACAAACACTTCGACGAGATCTTTATTGATATCAACAAAGTTATTTACAAAGGAGAGGCTTACAAGCTAACAAACCAGATCACAACAGAAAATAACAATAGACCATCCGATACATCACAGGCAATCGGCTGGAGGGCGCATCCTAGTCGGTCTAGGACCTCTTGGTCCTCAGCAAGGTCTTCACAAGCTGCCTCCCTGCTCAAAAGATGATTTCAAGCAAGAGTGAGCACAACCACCATGCTCGCAAGTTACACCCATCAAATAACAGTATGACATGCATAAGGATATGTCAATGGAAGGCATATTAAGGTTGGTTTGCACAAAGCCAATTTTATTTCAAATACAAGTACTAAATTCCAAGGCGATTACAATATGTAAAAGTTCATTTTCCAAAACACAATTTTCAGTTGGATAACATTCATCATCAATATGGTGAATGATACCCTCCTGTCACATAGCTCCCCGCCCTTTAACCATTTGGATAGAAATCCAAAACCAGTTTCATAAGTCCTTTGAAAACCAAAACCAAGAGCTAACTTTGAGTGGCTTTGCTAGCATGTCCATGACCGTGGACACGGCTATTCGAATAGATTTATTCTCTGCAGAGTTTGTACACTTTACCCACATGACATGAATTCTCTAGTTTGCTTGGCATCCGTCGACACCACCTCACACTTCCTTTGGTGAGAGGTCTAGAGCACATGACAAGGCCTTTACAAAGCATCACTCCAACGCGGTCCACCCTCGCTAAGGTTTCACCCCCTTTGGACTACCCATCCGTAGGGTTCAGGCTCCCTCTTGCGCCAGGTGGGACTACAACGGTTATAACATGACTACCCACCGCATCCACAGGATCAACCGCGATGGAGCTTTGCAAATTAGTCGGCCAGGTCCCTTCGCCCATTTCTCAGGACATGTGGTTGTACGAGGGTGGCATAGCCCATTATAGGCATAGCAAGATGCGGCTCAACGACCGGTCCTCATATGGCTTAGACGGCTAACACAAACCCCTAGGCCTCAACCCTACCCGAGTTGAGCCCGTGCATACCCTGCACCAGCCAAACAACCAATCCGCCCAAGACCAAATCCATTTGTCCATTTCTGTTTTTCCAAACCATTTATCAAAACCTCCATGACAACCCAATGCCATGGCTTTAAACATTTGATATTTTTGGTCTGTTGGAAGAAACATTTTCCAAATCAAGATTTTGGTCTAAGCAAGACTAAGCCTTCATTTTTCAAAAAAGCCTCTGGTTCTTACTATTGCAAAAACCAGATTTTATCTAAGGTGACAAGGTGGTTGATTCAACATAGATAGTGGCCATACAAAGGGATCAGGTATAACTATGAACCTAAAGATAGGCATTGAAATAACTTAGTAAAAGTAAGCATGCATACATCTTTGAAACCAACATAAGTAGCTTGAGGTAATGGGTGTGTGAGGACCCCGGTTTATTAGGCTTGTAATACTTAGTCATCCATTGACCCTAGCATCACAAACATAATAACCCGTGTCTTCGAGATATGTATACTTCCCAGAAATGCAGTATACACACCTCTTTACAAAATCATGCATCAAGTTCATACAAGACATAGAACCAAGCACGAACTAGAATAAAAGACATACATAATATAGAGAGTTATTACAAAAGGAGAGCCAACAGGCCAAACAACAAATACAAAACTAAAATAAGCAGTGAAGCAAAAGTGCCATAAGATGGCCATAAACAAAAGCCAATTAGTGTGCCTTTACCCACAAGGCAACCAACCGGACCGCCAAGCTAGTCGTCAAACCCGAAGCACATCTCACAAGAGTGAAGCCCTTGGGGCTCACCTTCTTTCTCTGCAACAAAGTTATTAAGCAAAACAAATGAGTACAAAAATGTACTACATAAAGGCGGACGTGTAATATAACAGAACTATAGTTTAACTACATGCAAGCTTTATTTAGTGGATGAGGCTTTGGACTCATTTTAGCATAAAGCAAGTTTTCATTTGCAATAATGTAATAGATTGAAAGCAATTTGGACAAAGCATTTTTAATTGTTGAAGTATCAATGATACAATAATAATAACAAAAACAAGAACAACCTGGAAGTGACTAACCCAATAGTCACCACAACAATAGTATGAACATCCATTCAAACCAACCCATCAAGTTTTAATTAAATGTTGTAGTCTAGTTCTCACGGGCGTTTCGGCGTGTCCATAACCTAGGGCGAGGCTATTGAATAGTTTTAACCTGCGGGGTGTACCAATGTACCCACATGTCGAGACCGCCTTTTAGCCACATGATTTAGCACACTTCCTTTGGTATGCCGCGCGGCTAAGTCCTCTGAGACATTTCCAATGGACGATGCTAATTAAAAGCCATAACCCACGGGATAAGGACACATTAGACAGACCTAGCGATGCGCTAATGCTCCCCTCTGTGAGCACCCGGATTTTTATTAGGCTCATAATACTTAGTCATCCGATTGACCCTAGTATTATCAACCAAATAAACCCGGTCTCGAGAGATGTATACTTCCCAGAATGCAGTATACATACCTCACAACAAAAGAATGTATCAATTCCATACAACACATAGAACATAAGCAACAAACCAGAAGTTAATATTAATATGGAATAGATATTACAAAAGAGAGGCCCTTAGGCCAAATAGCAATAAATACAAAAAGATAACAGCGGAAGCAAAAGTGCCATAAAGATGGCTATAACACAAAGCCAATCAATGTGCCTTAACCCCTAGGCATCTGACCGGACCGCCAAGCTAGTCGTCGAAGAAACTGCAACACGTAGCACAAAAGAGAGGCTCTTGGAGCTCTCCTTCTTCCTCTGCAACAAAAGCCACAAAAATTGCCACAACCACGGCGATGAGTACATAAAGTACTCCATAAGACTTACGTGTGATATAACAGAACTATAAATAGCTACATGCAAGCTTTATTTCAGTGGATGAGGCTTTGGACTCATTTTAGCATAAAGCAACATTTATTTGCAATAACATAATAGATTGAAGGCAATTTGGCAAAGCATTTTTAAATGTTGAAGTAACAACGAGATAATAACATAATAACAACAACAAGAACAATCACGGAAGTGACTAACCCAAGTCACCACAACAATAGCATGAACTCCCGTTCATACCAACCATGTCAAGTTTTAATTAAAGGTTGTAGTCTAGTCTTGAACGACCTTACCAAGCATGTCCATAACCTAGGGCGAGGCTATTGAATAGTTTTATCCTGCAGGGTGTACCACTGTACCCACACGTCGGACCGCCTTTCCTTTACGCACACTTCCGAAGGTGTCTTTGTGCACGGCTAAGTCCTCGAGACCTTTCCAAAGGATGAATGCTAATTACGAGCTGCACAACCCACGGGAGAAGGAGACATCACAACCTTCCCGAAGCTAATGCTCCCTCCCACACTATACATATACATTTGTTTTTGAAAACACACCAACCGAGCTCGCTCATAATTAACACCTCCTAGAGTACTTAGTCAAGAGGGGTTCCATATGCCCTCGCGTGGTTAGTCTGTGAAATCGCTGGCTTAGTGACCCAAGTACTCGGTCCTTAGGGACCCAGGCATACCACCACATCCAAAAACCGCACCATCCATCCAATATGCCCAAGTCTAAATCAATCTTTTATTTTCAGTTTTTGATTTTACAAATTAATCAAAGCACAAGTGCTGGACATATAGGAGTAATAATCATTTTTGAGTGATCAAGACCATCGACTAAGTCGATGATCGCCCATTCTACCGATAACTAAGCATGTCTAAGCAATTTTCATCGAAACTACTAAGTGATAAGAGCTCATCCAACGAGCTCCCACCACAGCAAATAACCTAGGCTCATGGTAGTAGAGGATGAACAATTCCTACAGATTATGCAACTATAGGATTACTAACGACATTTAACACAAAGTAGCATGCATACATAGAAGTAAAACAAAGTATTAAGCTTTAAAGTAATGGGACAATGATGGAAATGGTCAAACTGCTTGCCTTGTTGCTGGTGGTCAAATTGTGGCAGAGGGTCGCTCTCGGGATCACCACAAATGTCGAATCCTAACGGAAAAGCGATAAAGAACCGATAAGAACGACGAAAGGCAACAAAGATAGCATAGCAAACGAACTCCAAATTCTCTGAAAATTTTACAGCAGCAAGACAATGATTTATCATGAATTTAGCAACAAGAACCAATTGATTTGGATTCTCAATGCAAAAGATATGATGAAATCAATTCTGCTCAGCCTATTAATTAACAATATGTTACTGTTCATCGCAAAATTTTCTAGAATAGCAGTGAAGCTGAAATTTTTACTGTAAAACCAGCACCTCATGAGATGAATAACACAATTGAGTTCACCTCATTTGGAGCTATAATGCACTTTCTATAATTTTTCAAAAACAAGAACTTGAACAAAATTATAATACACAAGTCCTCATTTTCCTAACAGCAACATGCTCAAAACCAATTTTCACAGTGAGTTCACTAAGAGAGGAAACCCACAAAGTTGGTCTCACCCAAAAATAATCTATAGAGCAATAGTTATGTATTTTACAAGTTAAGAATTGATTTAAGTGCACATTTTAAAGTTGGTTTTAAAATCTAATGGCAAACTGTGCTCTGGAGCTGAACTCAACTTACAATCATTTTTGGATTAAAGTCAAGTTCAAGACAGAGCTAACACAATTTGAATGACCTCATTTGGAATTAAAATGAAAGAGATACGAAATTCTAAAGTCTATACCTTATTTCAGTTTAACTAAGACCTCACTGCAATTTCTAAAACTCACAAGGGTATGGGAGGGCGTGAGCCACAGATCTTAAATCCAGCGGCTCAGACCTCCCGGTGAACAACGCCTGCAGCTCAGGAGGTCCAGAGGTCCTGGACCTCTTAGCAACTCACATGCTTGTGAGTGAGGGAGGTCGGGGCCGTGAATCACGAAATCCAACGGACCACAACACGAAAGGAGGTCGGAGCGGACCAGATCTAAAGGGAGGTCCTCAGCGGTTGAGATCTTCCAAAGGAAGGTCCAAACTATCAAGATCTCCACGAGGAAAATCTACATCGTCGAGGACCTCACAAGGGAGGTCTGGGCCGGTCGAGATGTTCAAGGAGGTCCTCGATGGTTCAGATCGTCCGAGGGAGGACCTTGACGGTCAAGATCTACCAGGGGAGGTCATGAACGGCTGAGATGACCTAGGGGAGGTCCTAAGGGAGGTCTAAACGTCACAGACCTCCAGGGAGGTCTGGACGGCCCTGATTGCGCAAGGGGAGGTCTTGGACGCTCCAGATCTCCTCGGAGGAGGTCATGGAGGTCCCAGACCAGCGCCTTAACTCGCGCACGCGCTTGGACATGAATAAATGCGCGCTGGACATCAAGGAGGTCCGCGCGCGCGGGAGGTCTTAAATGCACACATTAAAGGGTGGATTTAAGGCAGTTAAGACACCCCACGATTTCAATGATGGGAGCAAATGATTAGCGCATTAAAATGGTGAATTTATGTCCTAAAAACGACAATGACACGCTCGGGACGTCCGACAAAATCCCGAGCGTGAAGAAGTGATCCTCGCCGGCGATGTAGAGCCCGCCGGTGAGGTCAATATACTGCCGAGTGCACAATAACGTTGCGCACCGGTGGACCTCCTCTCGGCGGCGACGGCGGCTTTGAACGCCGGCGAGCGAGAGGGCAAGATGACCAAGCGGCCAAAATCGAAAAGCAAAAATGAAGCTCATGCGACATTCAAGCGTATGCCCAATTTAAAAGCTCGCGACCTCATTCATCGGGTGCCAAGATCTAAAGGACTAACAGGGGCTTACGGTGGTCCTAAGGTCTTTGGGAGGTCGTGGAGGTGATGACCGGTGTTGGGGAAGCGGTGAAGCTTCACCGCCCAAGACACAAGCTCGGCTCGACTTTGTCCACCTCTGAAAAGTGCCCAACAAATTAGGTTAGGGCTTGGTCCCGAGAGGAAGGCACAAATGGAAGCAAGGAGAAAAGTGGAAACCCAGTGACCCTTGTCCACCGAGGAACTTCAAGTCCAACAATGGCGGCCAAGGAGCTCTGCGGCTTAGAGTTCACAAGCACGGATGAGTGAGCAAGGAACAAGGCTTGCAAAGGAAGATAAAGGCAGTGGGGGTGGTTTTATCCTAAGGGCAATTGAGGTCGTAGACCACCGGCTAAGCTCCTGTGAGCTTGGCCCATGGCACGATCTTGGCATTGGACAAGACCTAAAGTGACAATTGGCGGTCCGAGTGACCCATGAGGCGGAAGGTGACTGCATTAAATCTTGGTCGACAAAAGAGTCATTAAAGGTGCCTGAGGACAGGTGGACATTAACTCCACCGCTCGAGAGCACGCATGCGCGCGCAGAGAAGGAGAAGAACGAGGAGGTCCTCATGACCGTTGGATAAGACACAGGAGGTCCTAACCATCGGATCTCATTTTGAACCGTTATGTTTTAAGTGGCCGGGAGGAGGTCCCAGCCACACGATCAAGATGGGGAGGTCGTGGCCCTCCGATTTCATTAATCAGCGCATACGTGAGGAAAAAGGGACAGAGGTCCAAAGCGTTGGATCTCCATCCAGCAGTCGGGACCTCCGGTGAGGACTTAACTGCACGCGATCAAAAGACATGAGGGAGGTCATGGCCTTTGGATTTAAATCAAGGGCACCGACACGATGGGGAAGATCTCGATATGATGCGCATAGCAGGGGAGGTCAGGACCGTTAGATTTAGATCTAAGGGTTCCGATCAAAAGAGGTGGAGGTCTGAGCTTGCGCATAGCGCACAAGGGAGGTCATGGCCTTTAGATTTAGATCTAAGACTACGATCTCACGTCTTGTTGGGGAGGTCTCAAAAGCATGAGACAAAAAGGAGGTCGTGACCGTAGATTTTAATCTAACGGTGCACAACAAAAGATGGGGAGGTTGTGGGCGCTTGATAGCAGGAGGTCGTGAGTGTTGGATCGATCCAATGCTCTCGACCTAGGTTAGAGTGGAAGGTTTGTTTAGTTTAGGGTGAGGGAAGTCGGGGCCATGGATCTTGGATCCAAGGGCTATGACCTCACGCAGTGGGAGGACTGATGAGTATGTTGAGGAGGAGGTCGTGGGCGTTGGATTTGATCCAGCGGCTCGACCTCAACAAATGGGATGACCTCGCTACGATGGTTTAACAGCTCGAGGAGGTCTTTGAGGTTTAACACACAGGGGAGGTCATGACCGTTGATCACGGATCCAACGGCAATGACCTCACGAGGTGGGGAGGTCCTCGCGGTGTCACCGCGGAGGAGGTCGTGGCTGTTGGATGTAAATCCAACGGCTGCGACCTGATCAAGTGGAGATGAGGTCTGCTGAGGTGCAGACCCGGTTGGGCTGGACCAGCTTTGAATATGGCTAGCCCAAGGAATAGTGTAGGCTTTTAAATTTAGTTTTTAACAGCTGAACTTAGCAGAATTATTTGAGATAGCAAATGAACTCCAAATTTGATGAAATTTTAACTGGAGCTTGCTGACAATGAGATCAACCTTGCATAAAATTTCCAGAGGTTATTATGCAATGCATTTTTCTCAGGAAATTCATGAAGGTTGTTTAAAGGATTGTTTTGCCTCCAAAAATTATCAACAAGTGTTATAACTCATGATATTTTTCAGAGGGGGTCCCATATCAGTTTTTGGGACCAAGGAAAACATATTCCACATGTTTGACACAAGATTTAAGATAATTGGAGAATGAGTTTGATTTTTGGTCAACAAGAGCTTTGTGTTTTTGGATTACACAACTCTTGGACAAAAATCACATGAGATTTTAGGGTTTTTCAAGATGTGAGAAAAAGTTTTAATTTCTACACATATAATTATACTTGATTAACCCTAATTATACATTTGGGATGTTACAAAATCTCCCCCTTACGAAATCTCGTCCGAGATTTGGCTCACTCGATAAAGAAAGATGGATAGTCCGCCGCAGAGGCGATCTTCTCTTTCCCAAGTAGCCTCATCCTTAGAATGGTTTGACCACTGAACTTTAAGGAACTTGATGGTCTTATTCCTTGTCCTTCGTCCGGACTCATTGAGTCTGCGAGCAGGTGCTCGCGATAGGTCAAATCTTCACGGACATCGAGGGTTTCCAGCGGAGCTTCCTCGGTTGGAACACGGAGGCACTTCTTAAGCTGGGACACATGGAAAACATCATGTACCCCTCAAGTGCAGTAGCAACTCCAACTTATAGGCAACAGCTCCTTCTTCTCGATAACGCGGTAGGGACCGACATATCGAGGAGCCAACTGCCCTTGGCGCCAAGCGTTGATGGCCCTTCAAAGGAGAGACTTTGAGATAAACAAAGTCATTAGGCTCAAAACGTAACTCACGTCGGCGGCGGTCCGCATAGCTCTTTTGCTGGATTGAGCTGTCATAGCAAACTCCACGAATAAAATTTGGACTTGGCGCTCGGCCTCATTGATTGAGTCCGGGCCAAAGAGAGGTCTCTCACCGGTCTCTGACCAGTTCAACGGGGTTCTACACTTTCTCCCGTACAAGGCCTCAAATGGTGCCATGCCGAGACTGGCCTGAAAGCTGTTGTTATAAGAAAACTCGGCGAATGGCAAGCATTTCTCCCAATGCTTCCCATATGAAAGGACACAAGCACGAAGCATGTCCTCCAAAACTTGGTTGACCCTCTCGGTCTGACCATCAGTTTGAGGATGATATGCCGTGCTAAAGGTAAGACGAGTGCCCATAGCCTCTTGCAAGCTATGCCAAAAACGAGACGTGAAAAGGGATCCACGATCCGACACGATCGTCTTGACACACCGTGCAAACTCACGATCTTGGGCGATATAGAGTTCCGCCAAAAGACCTACCGAAGTTCGGTCTTCACGGGAAGGAAATGTGCCACCTTAGTCAATCGATCGATGACGACCCAAATGGCATCATTCTTCTTCGGGGACGTGGGTAGACCGGTGATAAAATCCATTCCGATCGAATCCCACTTCCACTCAGGAATTGGCAAAGGCTGAAGCAATCCAGCAGGACGCTGATGCTCGGCCTTCACACGACGACACACGTCGCTTTCGACAACGAACCGCGCATCTCCTCTTCATTCGGGTCCACCAAAATCTCTGGCGGAGATCTTGATACATCTTTGTGGCCCCGGGATGAATGGATAAGGGCAAATCATGGGCTTCGCGGAGGATTAAATTCTGCAACTCCATGTCATTTGGAACCACAAGGCGCTGCCCGAACCTCACAACACCATGCTCATCCTCAGAAAAGCACTTGGTCGTTCCGTTCTTGACATTTGCCTTAATGTGGCTCACTCCAACATCCGACTGCTGGGCGGACTTGATCCGATCCACCAAGGTTGGTTGCACAACCATGGCAGCGAGAGATCCATGCTCAACTATCTCCAAGTTGAGACGCTGGAATGCCTCGAGAAGAGAGGGCGAATGCTCCTTGAGCACTAAGGCATTACAATGCGCTTATGACTAAGCGCATCGGCAATCGACATTAGCCTTGCCGGATGGTAGTGAATACCCATATCATAATCCTTGATCAACTCCAACCATCTCCTTTGCACGAGGTTCAGGTCGGGTTGGGTGAACAAGTACTTGAGGCTCTTGTGATCCGAATACACTTCTAGCGATTACTGATTAGGTAATGTCGCCAAATCTTAAGTGCATGAATCACAGCAGCCAACTCCAAATCATGAGTAGGGTAGTTGAGTTCATGAGGTCTCAATTGCCTTGATGCATAGGCCACTACCTTGCCTTCTTGCATAAGGACACAACCGAGGCCTCGACGAGAAGCATCGCAAAAGATATCGAAGGCTGCGATGGATATCAGGAAGAACAAGGATGGGAGCGGTGGTCAAACGCTTCTTGAGTATATGGAAACTTGCCATGCAAGCATCAGACCACAAGAACTTCTTGTCCTTCTTGAGCAACTCCGTCATCGGCTTCGCGATCTTGGAGAAGTTCTCGATAAAGCGGCGATAATATCCCGCTAAACCAAGAAAACTCCGCGCCGGTGACCGAAGTGGGCGGACTCCATGAATGAACATCGGTGACCTTGCTAGGATCAATGACTCGCCTCCGCTGAAAGAATATGGCCTAAGAAAGCCACTTCCTTCAACCAGAACGCACACTTGCTGAACTTCGCGTACAGCTGGTGCTCACGTAGCTTGCCTAACACAAGCTTCAGATGCTCGGCATGATCCTCATCGTTCTTGGAGTAGATAAGGATATCATTGATGAAGACCACGACAAACTTATCCAAATACTCCATGAATACCGAATTCATGAGGTTCATGAACAAGGCAGGAGCATTGGTTAAGCCGAATGACATGACAGTGTACTCGTACAAGCCGTGGCGAGTAGAAACGCCGTCTTTGGAATATCCTCAGGCCGAATCCGAACCTGATGATATCCCACTCTCAAATCAATCTTGGAGAAAACTCGAGCTCCAGTCAATTGATCGAAGAGATCGTCAATGCGGGGCAATGGATACTTGTTCTTTACAGTCACTTCATTAAGTGGGCGATAATCGGCCTTTATCGCGCAAAGTACCGCCCTTCTTCTTTACGAAGATTGCTTTGGACAACCCCAAGGAGATGAGCTAGGGCGAATGAAACCCTTCTCTTGCAGCTCACTTAACTGCTTCTTCAATTCTACCAACTCGTTCGGTGGCATCCGATAAGGCCTCTTTGAGATAGGGGCGGTACCGGGAGCCAACTCAATGACAAACTCGAGGTCTCGAACGGGTGGCATTCCCGAAGATCTGCGGAAAGACATTAACAAAGTCACAAACTGTTGGGACTTCGCTAATATCTAGGCGGGCTTCGCTTCAAGCGAAGAGATGCGGATCTAGCGACCGGTGGCGAAAAGCGAACCTGCCGCCGGAGGACTAGATAGAGATGAGCTTCTGGCGCAATCGATTTGCCCCATGTCTTTGGGACAACCAATCCATGCCAAGAATCACATCAAGACTCGCTGAATGGAGAAGGATAAGGTTTGCTAAGAAACCTCGCCTTGATCTCGATAAGGACATCCTACACTCAACCTCAGCCCTCAACTCCGAACCGGAGAGCGAATGAGTAGCGGGGCCGATAATGGAGAGAAAAGAAGCTCTCCGACAGCAGAAAAGACTCGAGAAACAAATGAATGAGATGCTCTGAATCAAACAAAACG
The DNA here is from genome assembly GCA_036346405.1 of Phyllostachys edulis. Classification (NCBI taxonomy): domain Eukaryota; kingdom Viridiplantae; phylum Streptophyta; class Magnoliopsida; order Poales; family Poaceae; genus Phyllostachys; species Phyllostachys edulis. The sequence continues at coordinate 68,461,648 of CM070553.1, read as the reverse complement.
ATAGCAGGATGAGAGTTAACGAAAGTGTACCTAGCACGGCGTCGGGTGCCTCCCGAGCCTCCTCTGTGGTGATGGCGTTGACGCGACCACTACCCACGCCTTGGGTAGCGGGGCGATCTTCGGTCTGAGCCGCACCACCTCTCGCCCGCGTCCTCCATTAGGACGAGGGGCCGCTCTGCCTTCTTAGGGCATTGGTTCGCATAATGCCCCTTCGGTTGCATGAAAACATATGACCCGGCACTGGTTGCGGGGCCGCTCTGACTTCGCGGTGCGTGGATCGAGACCGGGCTGCGAAGGATGAGGAACGAGGCGAGTGACCTCGGGGCGCCAAGAGTGAGAGTGGTACCCCGAGATCGCCGAAGCGGGGCGGAGGAACCGCCTGGATGACTTATGGGCCTCCCACTTGCGCTTGCGGAGTCCATAAGCTCTCGAGCCGCATGCTCAGCGACAATGGCCTTGTCGACCAAGGTCTGAAAATCAGAAAGTCGACAATGGATAGCTTGTCCTTGACTCCTCGGACAAGCCACGCTGAACTTGGCACCTTAGCCATATCGGTGGCCACATCCTCGGGAGCATAACGAGCTAGATGGTTGAACTCGTAGACATACTCCTTGGTGAGCCACGCCCTTGCTTGGCGTAAGAAACTCCCCTTCTTGATCTCCATCAAGCCGGCAGGATGTGAGCCCGACGGAAGGCGAGACTGAAACTCCTCCCAAGAGACGGTGTGGTCTGCGGGCTGCATGGCGAGAAAGCTCTCCCACCATGACAAGGTGCACCCTCCACCGGTGCGATCTGAACAGCGCCTTCTCGTGCTCACAGCATGCGCTATCTGGCTTCGCTCCACAAGACGGCCAATCGTCCGCATCCAAAGGGTCCTCGGACCGGGAAAAGGTAGGGGCTGAGTACGAAGAAACTCCGCGAGTCCTCCACGCGGTGATGGGCGTTCCTGGCCCGGATCCTCAAGCTCCGGTAAGTGCGGTGGTGTTGCGCGCGATGGCGTCGATAGAACTCTCTGTCATCCGCGGTTGCGCCGATCTCAAGAAGAACCTCGGCCATGGTCGGAGGAGGAGGAAGCTCCTCGTCCGGACCAGTGGCCGCCTTGGCCTCTGAAAAGTCCCGCCATCCTGTTACAAGGAATTTTGGTTAGCAACTAGACCCAAAACAAAGCCTTAAAGAAAGGAAAAGCGATCGACTAGGGGAATGGAATATCACCCTAAACGAAAGCCAAAACAGCGAGTATTTAAACTTTAAAAAGGCTTCTAAAAGACTCTAAAAACAGCCAAGAAACACCAAACGCAAGGCTCAACTTCTCATCTCAACTAACCCGTATTGAATGAACGAGTAATTGGTCGAGAAGATCAAAAATCAGATTGTAAGATGAAATCTAAAACTATTAGAGAGCAAGGTTAATGCAGCGAAATAAGTGTTAGATACTTAGCTAACTAGTATCACATCTTACCCTTTTATTCCCACAAGTTTTAGTTGATTAACCTCTCATTATCTATCCTAATTGGAACCTTTGAAACTGCTGTCCGGAAATTTGATGCTTGCTGTCCAGATTTCGCATCCAAGCTCCTTGTCGAATCACCGACTCCAGAACTTCAAAACCTTGTAGTGGGCAGCTTACACTTCAATTTGCCAATCTCATTGGTTCTCCCAAAACCCAGTGTTAATCGATAACAACTATTTTGTAGAAGGGAAGAGAGGAAAACAACTTTTAAAACTCAATTAGAGTGAGATGAGAAGAGAAAGCTAAGATAGATAAGGAGTAAAATCTGAGAATTTCCTTAAGCTTTCAAAACTCATTTGAAGCTTTGAAAATAGGTTTTCAAAATATCCTAAGGACGACCAAGCTTGCGTTACTACGGTCAGTATGGCTCTGATACCAACTTTTGTGAGCACCCGGATTTTTATTAGGCTCATAATACTTAGTCATCCGATTGACCCTAGTATTATCAACCAAATAAACCCGGTCTCGAGAGATGTATACTTCCCAGAATGCAGTATACATACCTCACAACAAAAGAATGTATCAATTCCATACAACACATAGAACATAAGCAACAAACCGAAGTTAATATTAATATGGAATAGATATTACAAAAGAGGCCCTTAGGCCAAATAGCAATAAATACAAAAGATAACAGCGAAGCAAAAGTGCCATAAAGATGGCTATAACACAAAGCCAATCGGTGTGCCTTAACCCCTAGGCATCTCGACCGACCGCCAAGCTAGTCGTCAAGAAAGCGCAACACGTAGCACAAAAGAGAGGCTCTTGGAGCTCTCCTTCTTCCTCTGCAACAAAAGCCACAAAATTGCCACAACCACGGCGGATGAGTACATAAAGTACTCCATAAGACTTACGTGTGATATAACAGAACTATAAATAGCTACATGCAAGCTTTATTTCAGTGGATGAGGCTTTGGACTCATTTTAGCATAAAGCAACATTTATTTGCAATAACATAATAGATTGAAGGCAATTTGGCAAAGCATTTTTAAATGGGGAAGTAACAACGAGATAATAACATAATAACAACAACAAGAACAATCCTGGAAGTGACTAACCCAAGTCACCACAACAATAGCATGAAGTCCCCGTTCATACCAACCATGTCAAGTTTTAATTAAAGGTTGTAGTCTAGTCTTGAACGACCTTACCAAGCATGTCCATAACCTAGGACGAGGCTATTCGAATAGTTTTATCCCTGCAGGTGTACCACTGTACCCACACGTCGGACCGCCTTTCCTTTACGCACACTTCCAAGGTGTCTTTGCACAGCTAAGTCCTCGAGACCTTTCCAAAGGATGAATGCTAATTACGAGCTGCACAACCCACGGGAGAAGGAGACATCACAACCTTCCCGAAGCTAATGCTCCCTCCCACACTATACATATACATTTGTTTTTGAAAACACACCAACCGAGCTCGCTCATAATTAACACCTCCTAGAGTACTTAGTCAAGAGGGGTTCCATATGCCCTCGCGTGGTTAGTCTGTGAAATCGCTTGGCTTAGTGACCCAAGTACTCGGTCCTTAGGGACCCAGGCATACCACCACATCCAAAAACCGCACCATCCATCCAATATGCCCAAGTCTAAATCAATCTTTTATTTTCAGTTTTTGATTTTACAAATTAATCAAAGCACAAGTGCTGGACATATAGGAGTAATAATCATTTTGAGTGATCAAGACCATCGACTAAGTCGATGATCGCCCATTCTACCGATAACTAAGCATGTATAAGCAATTTTCATCGAAACTACTAAGTGATAAGAGCTCATCCAACGAGCTCCCACCACAGCAAATAACCTAGGCTCATGGTAGTAGAGGATGAACAATTCCTACAGATTATGCAACTATAGGATTACTAACGACATTTAACACAAAGTAGCATGCATACATAGAAGTAAAACAAAGTATTAAGCTTTAAAGTAATGGGACAATGATGGAAATGGTCAAACTGCTTGCCTTGTTGCTGGTGGTCAAATTGTGGCAGAGGGTCGCTCTCGGGATCACCACAAATGTCGAATCCTAACGGAAAAGCGATAAAGAACCGATAAGAACGACGAAAGGCAACAAAGATAGCACAACAAACGAACTCCAAATTCTCTGAAAATTTTACAGCAGCAAGACAATGATTTATCATGAATTTAGCAACAAGAACCAATTGATTTGGATTCTCAATGCAAAAGATATGATGAAATCAATTCTGCTCAGCCTATTAATTAACAATATGTTACTGTTCATCGCAAAATTTTCTAGAATAGCAGTGAAGCTGAAATTTTTACTGTAAAACCAGCACCTCATGAGATGAATAACACAATTGAGTTCACCTCATTTGGAGCTATAATGCACTTTCTATAATTTTTCAAAAACAAGAACTTGAACAAAATTATAATGCACAAGTCCTCATTTTCCTAACAGCAACATGCTCAAAACCAATTTTCACAGTGAGTTCACTAAGAGAGGAAACCCACAAAGTTGGTCTCACCCAAAAATAATCTATAGAGCAATAGTTATGTATTTTACAAGTTAAGCATTGATTTAAGTGCACATTTTAAAGTTGGTTTTAAAATCTAATGGCAAACTGTGCTCTGGAGCTGAACTCAACTTACAATCATTTTTGGATTAAAGTCAAGTTCAAGACAGAGCTAACACAATTTGAATGACCTCATTTGGAATTAAAATGAAAGAGATACGAAATTCTAAAGTCTATACCTTATTTCAGTTTAACTAAGACCTCACTGGAATTTCTAAAACTCACAAGGGTATGGGAGGACGTGAGCCACAGATCTTAAATCCAACGGCTCAGACCTCCCAGGTGAACAACGCACACGCGCTCAGGAGGTCCAGAGGTCCTGGACCTCTTAGCAACTCACATGCGCGAGGTGAGGGGAGGTCGGGGCCGTAGATGCGAAATCCAACGGACCACAACACAGAAAGGAGGTCCGGAACGGACCAGATCTAAAGGGGAGGTCCTCAACGGTTGAGATCTTCCAAAGGAAGGTCCAAACTATCAAGATCTCCCTGAGGAAAATCTACATCGTCAGGACCTCACAGGGGAGGTCTGGGACGGTCGAGATGTTCCAAGGAGGTCCTCGATGGTTCAGATCGTCAGAGGGAGGACCTTGACGGTCAAGATCTACCGGGAGGTCATGAGCAGGCCGAGATGACCTAGGGAGGTCCTAAGGAGGTCTAACGCCACAGACCTCCAGGGAGGTCTGGACGGCCCTGATTGCGCAAGGGGAGGTCTTGGACGCTCCAGATCTCCTCGGAGGAGGTCATGGAGGTCCCAGACCAGCGCCTTAACTCGCGCACGCGCTTGGACATGAATAAATGCGCGCTGGACATCAAGGAGGTCCGCGCGCGCGGGAGGTCTTAAATGCACGCATTAAAGGGTGGATTTAAGGCAGTTAAGACACCCCACGATTTCAATGATGGGAGCAAATGATTAGCGCATTAAAATGGTGAATTTATGTCCTAAAAACGACAATGACACGCTCGGACGTCCGACAAAATCCCGGCGTGAATAAGTGATCTCGCCGCGATGTAGAGCCCGCGGTGAGGTCAATAATACCACCGAGTGCACAATAACGTTGCGCACCCAGTGGACCTCCTCTCGACGGCGACGGCGGCTTTGAACGCCGGCGAGCCGGAGAGGGCAAGATTTGACCAGCACGGCCAAAACCGAAAAGCAAAAATGAAGCTCCGCGCGACATTCAAGCGTATGCCCAATTTAAAAGCTCCGCGACCTCATTCATGCGGGTGCCAGCATCTAAAGGACTAACAGGGGCTTACCTGGTGGTCCTAAGGTGCTGGGGAGGTCGTGGAGGTGATGACCGGTGTTGGGGAAGCCAGTGAAGCTTCACCGCCCAAGACACAAGCTCCAGCTCCAGCTTTGTCCACCTCTGAAAAGTGCCCAACAAATTAGGTTAGGGCTTGGTCCCAGAGGGAAGGCACAAATGGAAGCAAGGAGAAAAGTGGGAAACCCCAGTGACCCTTGTCCACCGAGGAACTTCAAGTCCAACACTGGCGGCCAAGGAGCTCTGCGGCTTAGAGTTCACAAGCACAGATGAGTGAGCAAGGAACAAGGCTTGCAAAGGAAGATAAAGGCACAGTGGGGGTGGTTTTATCCTAAGGGCAATTGAGGTCGTAGACCACTGGCTAAGCTCCCTGTGAGCTTGGCCCATGGCACGGTCTTGGCATTGGACAAGACCTAAAGTGACGGGGTGGCAGGTCTGAGCTGACCCATGAGGCGGAAGGCTGACCTGCATTAAATGCGGGTCAGCAAAGAGCTGTTAAAGGTGCACAGAGGACAGGCTGGACATTAACTCCACCGCTCAGAGCACGCATGCGCGCCAGAGGAAGGAGAAGAACAGGGGAGGTCCTCATGACCGTTGGATAAGACACAGGGAGGTCCTAACCATCGGATCTCATTTTGAACCGTTATGTTTTAAGTGGCCGGGAGGAGGTCCCACCACACGATCAAGGATGGGAGGTCGTGGCCCTCCGATTTCATAATCGCAAAACGCACGTGAGGAAAAGGGACAGAGGTCCAAAGCGTTGGATCTCCATCCAGCGGTCGCGGACCTCCAAGTGAGGACTTAACTGCACGCGATCAAAAGACATGAGGGAGGTCATGGCCTTTGGATTTAAATCCAAGGGCACCGACTGATGGGGAGGTCTCGATATGATGCGCATAGCAGCAAGGGGGGGGACTGTTAGATTTAGATCTAAGGGTTCCGATCAAAAGAGGTGGAGGTCCTGAGCTTGCGCAACGCACAAGGGAGGTCATGGCCTTTAGATTTAGATCTAAGGGCTACGATCTCACGTGCGCTGGGGAGGTCTGGTGCGCACGAGACAAAAAGGAGGTCGTGACCGTAGATTTTAATCTAACGGTGCACAACAAAAGATGGGGGAGGTTGTGGGTGCTTGATAACGCAGGGAGGTCGTGAGCTGTTGGATCTGATCCAACGGCTACGACCTAGGTTAGGTGGAAGGTTTGTTTAGTTTAACAGTAAGGGGAGGTCAGGGCCATGGATCTTGGATCCAAGGGCTGTGACCTCACGCAGGTGGGAGGACCTGACTGAGTATGTTGAGGAGGAGGTCGTGGCTGTTGGATTTGATCCAACGGCTACGACCTCAACAAGGTGGGATGACCTCGCTACGATGGTTTAACAGCTCGAGGAGGTCTTTGAGGTTTAACACACAGGGGAGGTCATGACCGTTGATCACGGATCCAACGGCAATGACCTCACGAGGTGGGGAGGTCCTCATGGTGTCATCATGAGGAGGTCGTGGCTGTTGGATGTAAATCCAACGGCTGCGACCTGATCAAGTGGAGATGAGGTCTGCTGAGGTGCAGACCCGGTTGGGCTGGACCAGCTTTGAATATGGCTAGCCCAAGGAATAGTGTAGGCTTTTAAATTTAGTTTTTAACAGCTGAACTTAGCAGAATTATTTGAGATAGCAAATGAACTCCAAATTTGATGAAATTTTAACTGGAGCTTGCTGACAATGAGATCAACCTTGCATAAAATTTCCAGAGGTTATTATGTAATGCATTTTTCTCAGGAAATTCATGAAGGTTGTTTAAAGGATTGTTTTGCCTCCAAAAATTATCAACAAGTGTTATAACTCATGATATTTTTCAGAGGGGGTCCCATATCAGTTTTTGGGACCAAGGAAAATATATTCCACATGTTTGACACAAGATTTAATATAATTGGAGAATGAGTTTGATTTTTGGTCAACAAGAGCTTTGTGTTTTTGGATTACACAACTCTTGGACAAAAATCACATGAGATTTTAGGGTTTTTCAAGATGTGAGAAAAAGTTTTAATTTCTACACATATAATTATACTTGATTAACCCTAATTATACATTTGGGATGTTACACCCTCCCACACCACACACACACATTTTCTTGTAAAACATACCAACCGACCAGCTCATAATTAACACCCCCCAAAGTACTTAGTCAAGAGGGGTCCCATATGTCCCTCGTGTGGTTAGCACACAATAATGCTCAGAACGGTGGCGCAAGTAACTCGGTCCTTAGTGACCCGGGCACCATTCCAGTCACACCAAAAGATCACACCAACATTCCATTGTGCCCAAGTCAAACAGTTTTGTTTTCATTTTTATTTCTTTACAAAGTAACAAAGCACAAGTGCTGGACGTAATGGAATAATGATAAAGTTTTTGTGTGATCAAGGTCATCGACATACGTCGACAACCGCCCATTTCTACCGTTATCTAAGCATTGCTAAGCATGACACCGTAAAAATAATAAAAGAGCATAATTAAATCACCAGGCTCTAATTCACCAGCGATATTAGTAACTCATGGTTTGTGGCAGGGGGTAACAATTTAGAGGCAACAATGCAATAGGAATAGCTACCTCTAATCGATAAAATTACTTTGACACAAAAGCATGCATACCTACAAGTTAAACAAAGTATTAGACTTTAAAGTAATGGGACAATAATGGGATATGATCAAACTGCTTGCCTTGCTGTGTCTGGTCACTATGCTGCAGAGAAACACTCACGGGATCAACCCACTCGTCGGCACCTAATCGAAAAGGCGAAAAGAATCGATAAGAACGACAAAAACCACAAGGACAGCACAGCAAACAAACTCCAAATGCTCTGAAATTTCTACAGAAGCAAGAGGATGATTTTTAGGGAATTTAGCAACAAGAACCAATGGATTTGGATTCTCAATGCAAAAGATATGAGCAAAACAATTCTGCTCAGCCCTAAAAATACCAAACTACCACTATTCACTAATTTAATTATTAGGCAACATTTTCTAGAAGGGTGGTGATACTGAGATTTTTACTGTAAAACCAGCACCTCATGAGATGAATAACACAATTGAGTTCATCTCATTTGGAGCTATTATGAATTTTCTATATTTTTTCAAAAACAAGAACTTGAACAAAATTAAAATGCACAAGTAAGCTTTTTGAAGATAGTGACAAGTCTAAATCTTATTCTAACATTTAGTTTACTAATAGAGGAAGCCAACAAAGTTGGATTCACTCAAAAAGGAGCTCTAGAGAATTACTTATGCATTTTACAAGTTAATTTGAATTTTTATTGCAACATTTAAAGTTAGTTTTGAAAACTATTTGCAAATGCATGTTCTGGAGCTGAACTGAGCCCATAACCATTTTTAGATTAGAGCCCAGTCCAAACCAGAGCTACAGAAATTTGAATCACCCTATTTGGATTTAAATTGAATTAGTTATGCAATTTCAAAGTTCATACCTTTTTCAGTTTACAAATAAGTGCTCACTGGAATTTCTAAACTTCCAAAACAGAGGGGGAGGACGTGAACCGTTGATCTAAATCAAACGACCCAGGACCTCCAGAGGAAAACGCGCACGCGCCTGTGCAGGTCCAGAGAACATGGGCCGTTGATCTTGGATCCAACGGTCTATGTCCTCCCAGCAGCGCGCGTGCTAACTAGAAAGGAGGTCGTGGCCGTTGATGCTGCATCCAACGGGCCACAACACTGGAGGGAGGACCGGGACGGTCCAGATCAAACGAGGGAGGTCCTGAATGGCTGAGATCTTCCAAAGGAAGATCTAAACTATCAAGATCTCCCCAAGGAAGATCTACAGTCGGGACCTCTCGAGGGAGGTCTGCACGGTCCAGATTTTCCAAGGAGGACCTTAATGGTCTAGATTGTCCTGTGGAGGACCTTAGCGGTCAAGACAACAACAAAGAGGTCTGAGCGGCCAAGATATAACAAAGGGAGGTCCTAAGCGGCTCAGATTTCCACTGGGAGGTCTGGGCGGCTAAGATTTACCCGAGGAGGTCCACAAAGGTTAAGAGGAACTCGGGGAGGTCCTACACGGTGGAGATCAACACAGGGAGGACCTCAACGGCTAAGATCTCCCACAAGGAGGTCCTAGCGGTCAAGATCGCAAGGAGGGAGGTCCTGGGGGTTGTCCTTACAAAAGACCAGGGGTGGTCTTTTGCAAAGAGGACCCCGAGGGGAGGTCCAAGATGGCTAAGATAACCCCGAGGAGGTCCTGGCTGTTGATCTGAGATGGACGGCCCAAGACCTCGCACGAGCGCTTAAGGACACATTAAAAGCTACAATGATTGGAGATGATTAGCCATAAAAGGGGAGATCTTTGTCTTAACGACAACGGCGCTGTACCAGTGTCGTCCGACAAAAAAAAATCCGGCGTTTTAAGGCTTGACGCCGGTGATGAGGACCTCATGGCGCCAACCAAGGGCATCAAGGTGTGCGCAATAGTGTTGTGCACACTGGGGACCACTCTCGGCGGCGGCGCTAAGTCACCAAGCAGCCGGAGAGGAACAAGATGATCAACACGGCCAAAACACAAACAGCGATAAAGAGCTCCGCAGCGTTTCATACAGCATGTGCCCAACAACTAAGGACTACCAGGAGGTACCTGGAGGTCCTGAAGGAGCCGAGGAGGTTGGAGAAGAGGTAGACCGGTGCTGGTGAAGACGATGAGCTCCACGGGCAAAGGGGAAATCCTCCAGCACCAAGCTCCACTTAGCCCTTCCTGAAAAGGCCAACCCAAATGGAGTTAGGGTTAGGACTTCTAGGAATTAGAGGAGCAACAATGGAGCAAAGGTCCAGAGAGGGTGCCACTGGAGTACTGCCACCGAGGAGCTCCAAGCTGCTTCAATGGCGGCCAAGGAGGTCAAAGTGGTTTGAGCTCCTCGAGGCCGAGAGTAAAATGGTGAGGTGTGGAAAAGAAGCCAATGAAGGCAAAGGGGAGCTTCTATACCCCAGGACATGGAGGTCGTGAGCCAAGGGTTAAGCTCATGGTGAGCTTAGCCCATGGCGCGGTCCATGGCCTGGACAAGACAATGGAGGTGATGGGGGCAGGTCAGAGCAGACCTAGGGCATGGCCTAGGGCGGAAAGGCACTGACACGCAATAAATGCGCACAGGCACAGAGCCGTTGGACAAGACATGCCACTGACCTCCTCACTGCCATGGCGCGTGCGCGCCAGAGCTAGGAGAAGAACAGGGCATGCCTCCCAACCGTTGGATGAGAAGCGCTAGGAAGGCCGCAGCCCTCCAATATGATTTTGAAACGGTAAGTTTTAAAAGACTGGGAGGAGGTCCTAGCCATGCGATCTCCATCGCACGGCTACGAACAGATCAGGGAGGTCATGTGCGGTAAGGGGTTAGGAGGTCCTAGCCTTTGGATCTACACCCAAGGGCTCAGACCGGATGGGGAGGACTTATTCACATCGCGCGCTACGATACACAACATGTGGGAGGTCCTGGCCATTGGATCTTAATCCAGCAGTGCGAGATCAAGTGAGGAGGTCATGGCCAGCGCTGTGAGAGAAGGAGGTCATGGCGGTTAGATTAAAATCTAACGGCTACAAGATGATAAAGGAGGTCGTGGCGGTTGGATTTTAATCCAGCAGCACGACTTGAGGTCTTGAGGTCTTGGCCTGGGAAAGACACTAGAGCGGGATGGGGAGGTCCAGGCCGCGAGACTTTCATCTGACGACAATGAGGAGATGGGGGAGGTTGTGAGCGTTGGATCTGATCCAACGGTTATGACCTCGACTAGGTGAGAGGTTTGATGCGCTAGAAAGCGAGGGGAGGTCGTGGGCCTTGGATTTTAATCCAACGGCGCACAACAATTGAAGCGGGGAGGTCTTGTGCGCTAGATATCAAGGGGAGGTCCTGCTGCGATGAATTGCGGCGGAGGTCGTGGCCTTTGGATCTAAATCCAACTGCTCGACCTCAACAAATGGAGAGGAGGTCCGAGTGGTTTGATAGCGAGTGGAGGTCATGGCCATGGATCTTTGATCCAACGGCTATGACCTCGATGAGGTGAGGAGGTCCTTGCGGTGTTGACCGCGGAGAGGTCCGTGCACAAGACAAGCAGAGGAGGTCGTGGCGGTTGGATCTTTATCCAACGGCCATGACCTCGCAGTGGGAAGAGAGGTCTCGATGAGTTGGTTGAGAGGAGGAGGTCGTGGTCATGTTAGATATGAATCCAACGGCTCGACCTCAAGTGGTTTAAGGAGGTCCGTGAGCCGAGGAGTGGGTTGGGTTCAACCCAGATAGGAAAATGGCTCAGCCCAAGGAACAGTGTAAAGTTTTGAATTCAATTTTAACAGCTGAGACTTTAGGGATTCATTTGAGATAGCAATTCAACTCCAAAATTTATAAAATTTTAACTGGAGCTTGCTGACATCGTGATTAACCTTACATAAAATTTTCAGAGGTTATTATGCACTGCATTTTTCTCAGGAAATTCATTAAGGCTGTTCAAGGGTTTGTTTTACCTCCAAAAATTATCAAACAAGTTTTATAACTCATGATATTTTTCAGAGAGGTCCCACATAAACTCTAGGACCAAGGAAGATTATTTCCAAAGGTTTGGCACATGAGTTGTGACAAATGGAAAATGAGTTTGACTTTTGGTCAACAAGAACGTTGTGTTTTTGGATAACACAACTCTTGGACGATAATTACATGAGAGTTTAGGGGTTTTCAAGATGTGAGAAAAAGTTTTAATTTCTACACATTTAATTATATTTGAACAAACCCCTGTTTAGGTATTTGGGATGTTACAACAATATGATCAAGAGTGTAACTTGCCTTCTGCTTGAAAGGCTTCACGGTTCCACTGCCTCACAGAGCTAGGACTCTCCAAAGATGTCGAGGTCTACACATTTAAAGGAACTCAAGATCAAATAAAGACCAAAAGGAGATTCAACTAAACTCCAAATAAACATTAAATAAAAATCACAGAAGGGTTTGGCGATTTGGAGGCTATCCATGGTATTGGCCGAAAGAGGTCTGATGAATTGAAGCAGAGGTCCAGAGAACTTGGAAAGAGGTCCAAGAGCTGGCCGGGTGAACCAGAGGGTGGAGAATGAGGAAAAAGGTGAAGGAGGAAGGGCTGCTCAAGCTTATATCGCCAGAGCTGCTGGGAGGTCCAAGGGTACATGAGGTCAAGAGCAGGTGTGGGAAGAGATGGGAGCAGGTAAAAGATGAGACAAGGAATGGCTCAGTGTTTGTAAAAAGGTAGTAGAATTTAATGCGACACAACAGGTATTAAATGTTTGTAGACTTCCAAGGGCCAAGGACATGGTCAAAGGATAAGAAAGGTAGGCGTGACTGACAAATGGGGCCAGTCAAGCCCGAAGGGATGTCCCGTGGGAGTCTAGAGGAGATCCCGCATAGACCAAGAGAAGGTCCTCGCCCACTGGGGAGGTCCTGACGGTTGGATCTCCGAAAGGGAGGTCCAACGGCCAAGATTAAGTGTAAAAGGGGAGGTCTGCAGAGGTCAAGAGGAGGTCTTCACCCACAAGGGAGGTCCTGATGGTTAGATTAAATCAAGGGGGAGGTCTTGAATGGTCACGATCTCAAAAGGGGAGGTCTGGACGGTTAGGATCTCCAGGGGGAGGTCCTAACGGTCAGATCTACAAAGAGGGAGGTCTGGACGGTTAAGATCTCCAAGGGGGAGGTCTTAACGGCTAGATCTTCAAGGAGGGAGGTCTGGACGGTTAAGATCTCCAAGGGGGAGGTCTTAATGGCCAGATCTTCAAGGAGGGAGGTCTGGACGGTTAAGATCTCTAAGGGGGAGGTCTTAACAGCCAGATCTACAAGGAGGGAGGTCTGGACGGTTAAGATCTCCAAGGGGGAGGTCTTAACGGCCAGATCTTCAAGGAGGGAGGTCTGGACGGTTAAGATCTCCAAGGGGGAGGTCTTAACGGCCAGATCTTCAAGGAGGGAGGTCTGGAGGATATGGGGAGGTCCTGTAGGATACGGGGAGATCCAAATAGACAAGGAGGAGGTCCTAGAGGACATAGGGAGGTCCTGAAGGACATGGTGGAAATTCTAAAGGACACACGGAGGTCCAATAGGCGAGGAGGAGGTCCTAAAGGACATGGGGAGGTCCTGAAGGACATGAGAAGATCCAAATAAGGAAAGTGGAGGCCCTAGAGGACACAGGGAGGTCTTGAAGGACGCGGAGAGGTCCGATTGTGTTTTAAGGAGGTTCAGGGATTGAAGTGAAATTGCTGGTAGCGGTAGTATCGGGCTTACGAAGCGGTACGACCGGAGGTGGTCCTGGCGGCCAAGACCCCCAAAAGGAGATCTTAATGGTCAAGACCTAATCAAGGAGGTCTTGACGGCTAAGATATCCAAGGGGAGGCCTTAAGCGGTCAAGATCCAATCAAGGGAGGTGAGTGTTAGCGAGTTAAGAGGCGGGAGGAACAGGAACTGTTAGATTTCAATCGAACGGCCTACAACGGTTGGGCCGTTCGGACCAAGCGAACAAGCTAACTTGGCCAAGCCGTCCAATATGGATCGGATGGTCCACACTCTAGGGAACGTTCGGACCGAGCGAACGTTACACCTAGATCGAGCCATCCAAAATGGATCGAATGGTCCACAAATAATACTGTGCAAAGTACTGGATTGGATCACGCAAAGGGGAAAGGAGGTCTAGACCCAGAGAAAGATCCAATGAAGGGGATTCACAAGGGAGGTCTTGACGGTCAGGATCTACAAAGGGGAGATCCCGACGGCTGAGATTTCGATAGAGGTTCAAGAAGGTTCAACCTCGGTTTTGAGGGTCTCCACGGAACGGTAATACCGTGGCTTAGAAGTGGTACTACCGCGACCCGGTAGCACCGAATTGGCGCGGTGTGGATTTTTACAGAGGGAAAACATTCTCAGAGATCAAAGCAAGGAGAAACTCAAATGGACACAAAGAGGTCCATATGAACTAGAGGAAGGTTCAATGGAGTTCAAAGAGGTTCAATTGAGCAAAGAGGGAAAGAGGGTTGAACCAAAAGAGATTCAAGCCAACAAAGAGACCCAAAGAGATCCAAACCAAAGAGAAGGTTTGGGCACACCGAGGATCTAAACACAAGGGAAGTCTGGACCGAAGAAGTGTCCAAAAAGAGGGGAGGATTAAACCACAGGGATAGCCTAGTCCTCAGAGGAGGTCTAGTGGCAAGGACAAACTAGGCCTCTGGGGAGGTCTAGCTACAAGGAAAGTCTAAACCTCAGGAGAGGTTTTTAAACTGCAATTGAGATTAAGGAGGGTCCTGACCCAAAGGATGGGCTGGACCAGAAGGGTGGTCTTAACGAAAAGGGAGGTTTCTACGAAGAGGGATCTCCAAAGAAAATGGGAGACCCAAATAGACAAGGAAGGGTAAGCAACATCAGAGGTCAATCAAGAGGAAGGGTTTGAACATAAAAGAATGTCCAAATGGATGGAGGAAAGGAGATCCTATCATGAAAAGAAAAGACAGCTCTAGAGAGCTAGAACAACACCAAAAGAACCAAGCTTTGGATTAGTTGAAGTTTAGTTTAGCCATTTTAAGCACTTCAAATTCTGAAATTCTCAGGTTAAGCTTTGAATTCTTATCAAAACCAAATGGTTCTTTTTATTTTGAAAATTTTCAAAAGGCTCTGAAAACCAGGGTGTTACATGTACTACATCCCACAACTACGCAGCAACACAGTGAGCCTCGGGCAGCTCGACGAGAACGGCTACCAGACGCTCATCCAGGAGAGCGTGTTCACGATCCGTGACCGACAGCGTCACATACTTGTTCGGGTAAACCACACTCGCAATCGGCTCTATGTGCTCACCCTCAGCATTGCACAACCGGTCTACCTGTCCACGTGGTGCGGCGATGATACATGGCGACTGGCGCAACGTGGCCAGCGGTTCATGGGGGTGCCAAGGCCGGTTGGATGCGGGAGCCGGCAGCGCGTGGTGACATGCATCGGGCGTAGGAGCTGGCAGCGTCTTGTTGTCTTGTGATGATCTGCGGAGTGCGAGTGGCGGCGCACAACGGCGCATGGCAGCGCCGCAACGAAAGCAGCCATGGTGCATGCATATGTGAGGGCGCGAAGAGCGACGCAACGAGTGGCGTAGGAGGTCTCGCGGCGGCGCAGGCGGCTTGCAGGGCCTGCATGGGTGGTGTAGCGCGCACTACGTTAGGCCAGCAGGGCGGCACATAGGAGCTGTAACGTCCCAATTTTCTGAGCCTTTTTGAAAATTTTCAAAATAAAAATAACCATTTGGTTTTGTTGAAGTTCTAAAGCTTAACTTGAGATTTTGGAATTTAAGGTGTTTAAAATGACTAAATCAAACTTCAATTAATTTGAGTTTGTTTGCTTTGAGTTTGTTGGAGTTTTCCGGTGTTGATTTCCCTTTCTCTGTTCGTTCCGTTCTCCCCGCGCGGCCCAGCTCCGTGCCTCTTTATCGTCGTGGACCGTCCGATCTATGTGGGACGGCCCGATCTTGTTGGCACGTTTGGCCAGTCCGAACGTCCAATTCTTTTTGAACTGCCCGATCAGAATCGAACGGCCCCGCTTCGCCACGCTCCTCTTCGCCCCGCACCTCCCTCTCGTTTGGACCTCCCTGTTGTCCAGACCTCCCTCTCGGTTTGGACCTCCCTTTTTTGTTTAGACCTCCCTCTTGGTTTAGACCTCCCTCTCGGTTTAGACCTTTCTCTTGGTTTGGACCTCCCTTTTGGTTTAGATCTCCCTCTCGTTTGGACCTCTCCCTTTGTTCATTCCTCCATCTCGTTTGGACCTCCCTCTTTGTCTAGACCTAGCTCTCGTTTAGGACCTCCCCCTCTGCCCAGGCCTCTTGGGTGGTCCTGGGAGACCCCTGGGTGGTCTCAGACGACACCCCTTTGGTCACGATCACCCCTTGTGTCGAGACCACCCTCTTGGTCTTTTTGCAAAGACCACCCTCTTAGTCTTTTTGCAAAAGACTACCTCCTTGGGTCACTGTAAAACCCTGGTTTTCATAGCCTTTTTGAAGATTTTAAAATAAAAAGAACCATTTTGTTTTGATGAGAATTCAAAACTTAACTTGAAATTTCAGGATGGATTTCAAATTGACTAACTCAAACTTCAACTAAAATTCCTTAATGGTTTATTGAGTTTGTTGGAGCTTTGGTGATCTTCCCCTTTTTCTGTGTTTGCTTTGCTCTCCTTGGGCCAGACCTCCTTAGGCCTAGTCTTCCCCAAGTGCTTGTACCTTTCCCGGTCTAAACCTCCTTCTGTGGTTCCTTCCCAAGTTTAGACCTCTCCAAGTCTAAACCTTTCTCAAATCCATTTAAACCCACTCTCTGTATTTTTTGAACCTTACTATGTCCATTCAGACTTACCTCCTTTGCTTTAATCCTTGAAACTCTCTCTGTGGAAGCTTTCTTTTGTGCCATCCCGGTACTACCGCCCTTCAAATCGCGGTAATACCGCTCCGAGCGAAAATCGAGATTCCAGAAACATGTGTTCTGGAATTTCTTTACCACCTTGTAGTAGTCGGAACTACCTGATAACGGTAGTACCGCCCCCAACTCACGGTATTACCATTTTCCTGGAACTTCCCTTGTCCTTCAGGACCTCCCTGTGTCCTCTAGGACCTCCTCTTTCCTTATTTGGACCTTCCCTTGTCCTTCAGGACCTCCCTGTGTCCTCTAGGACCTCCCCTTTCCTTAATTGGAACCTCCATTGTCCTTCAGGACCTCCCTGTGTCCTCTAGGATCTCCCCTTTCCTTATTTGGACCTCTCCGTGTCCTTCAGGACTTTCCCATGTCCTCTAGGACCTCTTCCTTGTCCATTTGGACCTCCCTCGTACCCGTTCGAGCCCCCGTTTGATCCAGACCTCTATCGCTTGTGTACCGTTCGATTTTCCTTGAACAGTTTGATCTTAGTGAGATGTTCAGATGGTCCGAACGTCCCACCCTCTCTGAGCCCTCAGATCTTTGCTGGACGGTCCAATTTGCAGAGGCGTTCGGACGGTTCGAACGTCCCAACCATTTTGGACCGCCCGATTCAGTTCAATGGCTGAGATCTAGCGCTAGCTCTGATGGTCCGAACGGCCCAATCATTTTGGACGGTTCTATTGGAATCCCACGGCTCCCGCTTCTCCCGCTTCTTATCTAACCGTCCAGACCTCCCCCTTGTTAGATCTGGCCATTAAGACCTCCCGTTTGGAGATCTTAACCGTCCAGACCTCCCCCTTGTTAGATCTGGCCGTTAAGACCTCCCCTTTGGAGATCTTAACCTTCCAGACCTCTCCCTTGTTAGATCTGGCCGTTAAGACCTCCCCTTTGGAGATCTTAACCGTCCAGACCTCCCCCTTGTTAGATATAGCCGTTAAGACCTCCCCTTTGGAGATCTTAACGGTCCAGACCTCCCCCTTGTTAGATCTAGCCGTTAAGACCTCCCCGTTGGAGATCTTAACCGTCCAGATCTCCTCCTTTGTAGATTTGACGGTTAGGACCTCCCCTTTGGAGATCCTAACCGTTCAGACCTCCTCCTTTGTAGATCTGACCGTTAGGACCTCCTCTTTTGAGATCCTAACCGTTCAGACCTCCTCCTTTGTAGATCTAGCTGTTAAGACCTCCCCTTTGGAGATTTTAACCATCCAGACCTCCCCCTTTATAGATCTGACCGTTAGGACCTCCCCTTTGGAGATCCTAACCCTTCAGACCTCCTCCTTTGTAGATCTGGCCGTTAAGACCTCCTCTTTGGAGATCTTAACCGTCCAGACCTCCTCCTTTGTAGATCTGACCGTTAGGACCTCCCCTTTGGAGATCCTAACCGTCCAGACCTCCCCTTGATTTAATCTGACCATCAGGACCTCTTCCCAATCCTTTTGCAAGGACCTCCCTTGCGGGTTAAGACCACTTGTTGGCCAGGACCTCCAACCTTGTGCGCTTGGACCTCCCTAGTGGGTGAGGACCTCCCCTTGACCTCTGTAGACCTCCCCTTCGGGTCTTGGCTGGTCCCACTTATTAGTCTCGGCTCCTTTCTTTACTCTTTGACCATGTCCTATGCACAGGGAAATCTTCAAGCATTTAATGTCTGTTGTGCTGCATTAAATGCTACCACCTTTTTGCAGCACTGGGTTACCTTTTGTCTTATCTTATACCAACTCCTATCATTTCCTTCACTCACTTTTTGAGCTCGAGAACTCTTGGAAATATCGGCAGCTCAGGTTATATATAGCTTAGGCAGCCCTTTTGTAACATCCCAAATATGGGTTTCAAATGTAAGAAAATGAGTAGAAATTAAAACTTTTCTTGCATCTTAAAGTTTTTGAACAATTCTGTAATTCTTGTAAAGGAATTATGGGAAATCAAAAACCAAAATTCCCAATGGACTAAAGTCATCACCTCCATGTTAAAAATCATGTGTGCAACTCTTGGAAATAATTTTCCTTAGTTCTAGGGATGCTGTGTGACACCTCTGAAAAATTTCATAATTTTTAGAAATTATTTGATAATTTTTAAGAGGCAGTCAAACCAGTTTGAACCTTGGTCAAACCCTAGAACAAGCTTTGTTAAATTTCTGGAGAAAAATGCTGTGCATAAAAACCTCTAAAAAATTTACACAACGTTAATCCTGGAGCTAGAAACCTCTAGTCAAAATTTTAGAATTTTTGGAGTTAGTTTGCTATCTCTAAATATTCTTCAAAGTTCTCAGCTCAATTTTTGAATCTCAGTCAAACCCCTGTCTTTGGCTCAACCATTCTCCACCGTTGGATCTCCATCGGGTGATTCTCAGCTCAGCCCAACCCTATCCCGCGCGCGCTCATTCTCCACCGTTGGATTCTAATCCAACGCTGCTTGAAGCGTACCCCTTCGCGCCGGTCGTTTTCAAAGTGGCGCGTGCCTGTGGACCGCTGGATTCTGATCTAACGGTCAATAGCTTTGAATCTAGTCATGCGGTCTGGCTCAACCCTTTCTTCCACTCAACCCGAGCCGCTCTTTCTTTCTCTCTGACTGGTGGCCCCGCTCGCGCCCTGTTCTTCGTCATCGTCCTCGCCTCTGTCCCGCGCTCGTGCGCCAGCGCGCCATGGCATGTGCAGAGTGGAGAGCAAGCCCTTGTCTCTTCTTTGTCCTTGGCAACGTCTCTTAGCATTAAATGCTTGCCAGGGTTGCCCTCTAAGTCTCACTTTCAACTGCTCCCATCCTCTCGGTGCTCTTGGCAGAGCATTGACCCGAGCTCCACCATGGTGAGCCTTGCTGTTGCCCTCCTTGTCCCTCTCGGCTATAAGTAGCCCCTGAGCTTCCCTTGCATCTCTTTTAGCTTCCTTGAGCTTTACCTTTGCCTCTCGGTGCTTGGTTGAGCTCAATTCTCTTAAACCCTAAAATCTGCCATTGGAGGCCGCAAGCAAGCTCCTTCCTCTTCAGTGCTCCAGTGGCTCTCTCTCCAATCTTTTTGCTCAGGCTGGTTCCTCTTATCATCTTGAGCTAAACCCCTAATTCAATTTCGGTTTGCATCGACAGGAAGTAACTAATTTTGGATTTCCCCCTTTTCGGCTGAAGTTCATCCCCTTCGTCTCCATCTCCGGTAAGGTGCTCCATTTTCCAATTGCTCGCTCTTGGACCCTCTGTGAGCTATGGTGGAGCTAACCTTACCATCCTTTGGCATTGTTTTTGCTCAGACCGTCACCTCCACTTCATATTCTTCGTTGCCAGCAAGCTCCAACGTCGCCGGAGCAACTCCGGCCACCTCCAAGCTTCTCTGTGCTCAGGTAGACTCTTGGTAGTCCGTAGATGGCTGGGCACTTGCTTACTTGAACAATGCGGAGCTTTTCCTTGTTTTCATTTTTGGCCGTGCCTTGCACCGCCGCCTCTCGCCGGCTCGTCGCTGTTCTAAGCCGCCGCCGCCGTCGTGAGTGGTACCAGCATGTGCGCAACCCTATTGCGGACCTAGTGGTACCTTGGGTTTGCACCGCCGTGGTCCCAGTCGCCGGCGGTGAGCCGTGGAGTGCGTCGGGTCTTTTGTCGGACGAACGACACTTTGCTGTTTTCGTTAAGGCAAAGATCCCGTCAATTAATGGCTAATCATCGTGTCAATCTGTGTTAATCATTGGTTAGAAATTAATGTGTCCTTAGACAACTGAATGAGCCACTGATGTGTGGGCCCGCACTCCTTAAAACACCCCCCGTGTGCTTTAATCCTCGTGCGTGGCTTACGGTCTCTGACAGTGGGCCCAGCGACCTTAAAGCACCACGGGCACGTGCGCAAGCCTTGGGTCATTGTGCACCGTCAGATCTCCAACCAACGGTCTAGATCGGTGTGAAGTTCGGACCACCAAACCTTCGCCGTTCATCTTGAGATCGGCGGTCTAAATGAGTTGGGCCGTTCGGACCACCTAGTGCCAGTCGTCCATCTTTAGATCTGCGACTGAGATTCGCGTGGGCGGTGCGCGTGGGCTGCGTTGCGTTCGCTGTGGGCTGTCCATCGCTTGATCAGCGGCTGTGATCTAATGGGCCGTTCGGACCGTCCGAACCTCCCCTTGATCTCAGCCCTCCATCCTTGAATCAACGGCCCAGATTAGTGTGACCTTCGGACCGTCCGGAGTCTCAATCGATATGGGCCGTTAGATCTTGATCTATCGGTGTTGGTCATTTCCGGTGCGCGCGTGCGCTGTGTGGTGGTGTGCTGTGGACCGTTGGATGGCGCATCAGCGGCCCATGTTTTGCCGCGCCAGTTTAGTTTTGTAATTTCCCGGTAAGCTTTATTTTTCAACAAAAAAATTGTATTAAATTTTAAAACTTCATAACTAATTCGTTTTAAATCCAAATCGGTTGATTCAAATTTTGTTATTTCTGGTTTTAACTAAACTTTAATCTAAAAATGGTTTTAAGCTCAGTTTAGCTCCAGAAAAATTTGAGAATGTCTGTAAATTCAGATTAGCTTTGTTTATTGCATTAAAAATTCATTTAACTTAGAAAATGCATAAGTAATTCTCTGTAGATCATTTTTGAGTGAAACCAACTTTGTTGGCTTCCTCTATTGATGTACTTGCTGGTAAATAGGTTTTGAGCATGCCACTGTTTTCCAAAGTTTTCCAAATGCATTTAACTTGTGCACTTTTTCATGTCTTTGAAAAATCATAGAAAATGCATCCTAGCTCCAAATGAGGTGAACTCAATTGTGTTGTTCATCTTATGAGGTGCTTTATTTACCATAAAAATTTTAGGTGCACCACCTTTCTGGAAATTTGTGCCAAAAATTTAATTTCGGACAAATAGTAACCGAAGTGAATTTTTCAGCCTTTTTCCAGCTGAACAGATTTGTTTTGACCATAACTTTTGCTTTAAGAATCCAAATCAATTGGTTCTTGTTGATAAATTCATTAAAAATCAAGATATTCCTGCTGTAAAAATTTCAGAGTTATTTGCTGAAGTTGGTTTTTGAGTCTTTTCGGTGTTCTTCGTTCTTATCGGTTCTTTTTCGTTCTTTCATTAGGTTCCAATGAGCACGTTGGTCTTGAGAGTGATCCTTTGCAGCATAGTGAGCAAATTCAGCAAGGCAAGTAGTTTGATCATGCCAATCACTTTATTTTTCAAGTCTAATATATTG
This sequence comes from Phyllostachys edulis, assembly GCA_036346405.1. Taxonomy (NCBI): domain Eukaryota; kingdom Viridiplantae; phylum Streptophyta; class Magnoliopsida; order Poales; family Poaceae; genus Phyllostachys; species Phyllostachys edulis. The sequence continues at coordinate 68,439,757 of CM070553.1, read as the reverse complement.
TTTACAACTTGTATGTATTGCATGCTCTATTTTGTTGTTAAATTGTGGTTCGATTAGTTGATCCTCTAGTTGCATAATCTGTAGGTAAATGATTATCCTCTACTACCTAATCTTAAGTTAATTGCTGTGATTTAGGGTTCGTTGGATGAGCCCTTGTCACTTAGTAGATTCGAGTTAATATTGCTTAGCCATGCATAGGTACCGGTAGCATTGGGTGGTCATCGACTTAGTTGATGATCTTGATCACGCAAATCTAATTATTATTCTATTATGTCCAGCACTTGTGCTTTGTTAATTTGTAAAGTCAAAAACTGAAAATGAAAACTGTTTGGACTTGGGCACAATGGATGATGGTGTGATCTGTTGGTGTGTGGAATGGTGCTTAAGTCAACAAGGATCGAACATCTTGTTACGCTAAACCAAGCAATTTTGCGTGCTAACCACATGAGGGGGATATGGGACCTCTCTTGACTAAGTACTTTGGGGGATGTTAATTATGAGTCGCTGGTGGTTCAAATTTTTTTATAAGGATGGGAGCACCCGCAGTTGCTTAGGCTGGGCCGGTGCATCCTACTCCACTGGTTGTCGCGACTTTTAATTATCACAATCCATTGGAAATGTCTCGTAGGACTTAGCCGTGCCGGCATACCAAAGGAAGTGTGCTAAATAGCTTGGCAAAAAGGCGGTCTGACGTGTGGGTACATTGGTACAGCCCTGCAGGGTATAAACTATTCGAATAGCCTTGTCCTAGGTTATGGACACGCTTGGGGAGGTCTTTCGAGAGTTAGACTATAACCTTTTAATTAAAACTTGATGTGGGTGGTATGAATGGTTAATTCATGCTATTGTTGTGGTGACTTTTGGGTTAGTCACTTCCAGGATTGTTATTGTTATCTATCTATTGTTAATATGTTGTCTCATTGTTATTTGCAACTTAAAAACAGATTGCAAAATTTGCTTTAAATGTACTACATTATTGCAAAGGAAAATTGCTTTATGCTGAAAACAACCTACAGCCTTCTCTATTGTTAAAGCTTGCATGTAGCATATGTATAGGCTTGTTACCCTACACGTAAGTCTTGCGAGTACATTTTTGTACTCATTTGCTTTGCTTAATTAATTTGTTGCAGAGGAGGTTGATCCCCAAGGGATCCACTTTTGTGAGATGTGCGGTGGATTTGACGACTAGGTTGGCGGTCCGGTTGGTTGCCTTGTGGGCTATAGGCAAACCGTATGGCTTTTGTTTATCGCCATCTTATGGCATTTTGCTTCCGTTGTCTATTTAGTTCTTTAACTATCATTTGGCCAGTCGGTCTCTTTTGTAATAACTCTATTATGTATGTCTTTTGATTTGTTAAGTGTTGCCTTGGTTCTATGTCTTGTATGGAATTGATGCATGATTTTGTAAAGGGGTGTGTATACTGCATTTCTGGGAAGTATATATATCTCGAAGACACAGGTTATTTTGGTTGTGATGCTAGGGTCAATGGAAGACTAAGCATTACAAGCCGAATAAGCCGGGGTTCTCACACCTTCCTCTCTCACTTTTTCCTCATTTCCACTCTCCAGCTCAACCGACCAGCTCTTGGACCTCCCTCCAAGCTCTCTGGACCCCCCCCCCCAGCAAGCTCTTTGGACCTCGTCCTGATCTCCCAACCTCTCAGTTGGTTTTACATTGGAGTTTATTTGGATCTTGCTTGAGCTCTATTTGAGTTATTTTGTTTTCCCACCGTGTAGATTGCGACGGCAGTGAGGAACAAGGGTCCCTTGAAGAGGAAGAAGAAGCTCAAGACTCTGAGCAAGGCAAGTTACACTCTTGATCATATTGCACCCATTATTTCAACCTATGTATATCCCCTTTCAAAGGATAATGCATGCTTACTTCACTAAGTATTTCAACACCTGCTTTTACAATCTTAGTTATGCCTAAATCTCTTGGTATGGCCACTGTCACCTTTGAAGCGAACATGTTGTCACTCTAGGTAAAACCTGGTTTTACGCAATGATGAGGACCAGGACCTTTGAAAAATTAAAGCTTAGCCATGCTTAGAAAAAGAATCTTGATTTGGGAAGTTTTAGCCAAAAATATCACATCACTAAATGATTTGAGCCATGACATTGGTGTGTCATGAAGGCTGTTCTGGACCGTGGCATTGGTGTGCCATGGAGGTTTTATAAATGTCTTGGTTAAACAAAGTATAATGGAAAATGGTTTGGACTTGGGCGAAGTTGGTTGTTTGGTTGGTGCAAGTTTATGCACGGGATCGTGCCTTTATGGTAGATCGATGCCTTTGGGCTTGTGGTTAGCCACCCGGGTCAGTTGAGGACCGGTCTACGAGTGTATTTTGTTATGCCCTTACCGTGCAACCACATGTCCTGTATGGGCGGGACCTAGCCGAATAATTTGCAAAGTTCCATCGCGGTTGATCCGGCTGAGGGTGGGTGGCCTTTATGGCCTGTCTTTTATGACTATGTAATTCCCACATGGTTCAAGAGGGGGCCCTCGATCTCTACGGGTTTCTATCCGTAGGGTGGGGTGAAACCTTTGAGTAGGGTGGATTGCGGTGGAATAATGCATTGTAAAGGCCTTGTGGTAATCCCTTAGTCGCACACCTTCGGAAGTGTGTGAATAGACAGTATAAGTGGATTGCCTCTTGTGGGTAAAGCTGCACACCTCTACAGAGTGTAAAACTATTCGAATAGCCATGTCTGCGGTTATGGACATGCTAGCAAAGCTGCTCAAAGTTAGATCTTGGTCTGGTTTTTGAAAAGGAATTGTGGAAATGATTTTTGGATGTCTTTCCAAATGGGTTTGGCAGGGAGCCTGGTGTTAGGAGGGTATCCTTCACCATCATATTGTTAAATATTATCCAAATGAAAAATGAACTTTGAAAATGAATTTTAATTATTGTTATATGCTTTGGAACCTATTACATGTACTTGAAAAACAAACTTGGCTTTACGCAAATCACCCCTAATATGCCTTCCTTTGATATATCCATTATGCATGTCATACTGTTATTTGACGGGTGTAACTTACAAGCACGGTTGTTGTGCTCACTCTTGCTTGATTAACCATTTAGCAGTAGAGGACTGTGAGGAGGAAGATCCACAAGATGAGTAGGCCACGCCCTCCAGCCAATCACCTATGGTGTAATGGATGGAGTCTATCCTTTTGGTTTTCCGCTATGTATGTTGCTCTTGGTTGCTGGAGCTTGTAAGCAACCCCTTGTAATCAACTCTTTTGCTGTTAATGAAGCCTTTTGTGGTTGTGTGTGTTATCACTTGTTTCGCTGTGAGAAATAGCCATTGATCCTTGGGGACTGGTTCGGATCACAGAGGACATGAGGCATTTCTAAGCCCTCAACCTCCTGGAGTTTGGTCCCGCAAGGACCTCCTCTCAGGATGTGCCGAGCGGTACTACCGAGTCTCCTTACGGTAGTACCGGAGGGGCATGTGAGGCTGGGAAAGGTCTCAGGTCCAAAGACCTCCTCGGGTTGGGATCCCAGACCTTCGAGTGGTCCTACCAGACCTCTCAAGAGGTCTAGGCGGTCCTACCGGGATGTTCTACGGGACGTCCTGGGAGTCCTTTGCGGACTTTCCAGGAGGTCCTGATGGACCTCTCGGGTAGCCCCTGGTTGGGTCGCCACAGTCACAACCACCCCTTATGTCGAGACCACCCTCTTGGTCGTTTTGCAAAGACCACCCTCTTGGTCTTTTTGCAAAAGTCCACCCCCTTGGGTCACGACTAACCCTTGGGTCACAACCACCCCTTTGGTCACGACCACCCCTTGTGTCGAGACCACCCTCTTGGTTTTTTTGCAAAGACCACCCCCTTGGGTCACAACCACCCCTTTGGTCATGACCTCGCCTTTGGTCACGACCACCCCTTGGGCTGCGACCTCCCCTCTAGTCATGACCTCCCCTTCGGTTGGACCACCCTCCAGAGTTTTGACTTGCCCCGCCTGTCAGCTCTGTTCACCTTCTCCTTCCTCCTGTTGCGTCATTGCTGACGCAAAGGTCCTTGAGCATTAAATGCTGTTGTGTCATATTAAATGCTTGTGGATATCATGGGGATATGTGCATGATATTAGGATGATGAAACAATTGGCAATGTCACTGATGGTTTGTCGAATCACACATTTTCGACGAAGTTAAAAGAGCTGTTAGGCAGAGCGGTCAGACTGGTGGTCAATGACCGGTCAGACTGGCCTGGTGCGGTCTGACCAAATGTGTGCTGTTCATCGTCCAAATTGTTGCGATGAGTTTTTCGTTAAGTCAAGGACTTGGGCTTCAGTGCATTTGTGTTGCATGATGCATGTTTTCACTAACGTGGGTCAAGTTGTGAAGAACTTGTTCCCCGATTCGATTTCTTTGTCTATTGTTGTGCAGGACGCTTGGAGGTCAATGACGGTCAACGGCGAAGATGATCGGGACTAAGATTGGAGAGCTGAGGTCCAAAACGATCAAGGATGCTAGGTGAGGTCAATGGACTCAAGCATGGCGCGGAATGGACAAAGGTGACCGAACGGGCAGTTCGGTGCGACTAGTTGGATCAAGCGGCGCGGGGGTCGGTGCAAGTGCCATGGTGGCTTCGGCGGGAGCCGGACGGGAGAGACTTGTCGACATGATGAGAGCCGTTGATCTACCTACACGTGGCGAAGCAGGCGATTGCTTCACCAAGATTGGACTCGGTCTTCGGAGAAGGATCGAGAAGGGGTATTTTGGTAATTTCACCAAATACTGCCTTGGTGATCCTTTTGGCTAAACCACGGTGCGAGACGACGCATGGAGAAGTGGTTTAGGTCAAGAAAAGATGAAGACAGTGCTTTAAGTTGCGTGCGTGTGTCCCGTTTGTGTTGGGCCTTAACAGGAGCCCATTAGGGTAAACTCCTCTAGAAGCTAGGCCTCAATATAAATAGGAGGGGGTGCTGTCAAACAGCCTCGAAGCACTTCATTTGCAAAACCCTCCTCCTGTCATCTCTCTCTCTCTCTCTGTCCGGGTGAGTTTCTCCAAGCCCTGTCCTCCTTTTTGCGCTCTCACAACCACGTTGCGTAGTTGTGTCCCTTTTACGACCACGTGAGTAGTCGTATCCTTTGTAGGGCCTCAAGACCTCCTCCCTTGACCTCCTCCCCCTTAGGACCTCCTCCTCCTTAGGACCTCCTCCCTTGACCTTCCTCAGGACCTCCTTCCTTGACCTTCCTTAGGACCTCCTCTCTTGACCTCCTCCTCCTCAGGACCTCCTCCCTTGACCTCCTCCTTCCTTAGGACCTCCTCCTCAGGACCTCCTCTTCATCTATATATCTCAGTGCCTTTCTTTCGGTTCTTAGTTTGGTAGTTTTTTATTCCTGTTTGGTTTTGTTGTATTTATTTGGTTCTTTTCGCACGTGTAGATTCCAGCTTCTCTAAAGAGTTCTTGGACTCGACGACCTCTACTGAAAACCTCAACTCTTCAACGAAGGCAAGTTGTAAACCTTTGATCATGTCATTCCCAGTTTGCAAAATTATATTGTTTTATACCAACATACATGGCTATTTGTATAAAAATGGTTTGGAAATTAGCTAAACACCTACTCGACACTATGACTCCTTGAATGCTTGTGATTAATATGTTGACATGTACCTTTGGACCACCATAGGTGGGTAATCTTAGTTGGACCTCTTTATTGTGATACCAACATGGGTGCGTATATTGCTTAGACCTGCTATAGTGTTGCGATGTCTCTCGATCACCTGTTTCATGATGATAAATTTTACTAAGAGATTATGGAATTGTGGCACGTATTTCCTTGGCATGTGTTGTCTTGGCATGCGTTGCCCTGGCCTGTGTGGCCACTAATAAAATTTGTTGTGCCATAACCAGGGTGGTCATTTGGCCGGATTGAACCCAAAATGTTTTATACTCGGGCGAGTGATTGTGCAGTAAAGGGGGTGCTAAAAGCACATTGGGATGTGGTTGTCTCGGCTGAGTAGTCCCTAAGGACTTAACCTTGTAAGCCATTGATCCGAGCCATACCGTGCGACCACAAGTCCATACTGGGGTGGACCTGGCCAACTAATTGGCAATGCTTTGATTCTGTTCCATTTTGGTGGAAGTGTGTAAGACCTAGGATATACACACACACTTGGCGCAAGAGGGGGCCAGTAAGGCAAAACCTTAGCGAGCGGAACTGAGTCAAGACATAACCTTGTAAAGGCCTTGTCATGTGCTCTTGCCTGCTTACCTAAGGTCGTGAGCAAGGGCATCTGTTGGAAATATGCCCTAGAGGCAATCATAGAGATGATTATATTTCCTTATGTTCATAATATTGGATAAAATTTTATCTTGTTCCAAGAATAATATTGTTAATATTGATTATCAAGTATGTGACTTGATTGTGAAACTATATTTCTGCGATAATTATTCTTATATGATCCCTGGTCGGAAACATATGTGGACACATATGAATAGACTAGCATATGTATTGGTTGATGACTATGTTTCACGGGTCATGGATATGGAGATATCAAACCAATAATATGGACACATGTTAGAGAACATGATGTTGGATTAGACCCACCTTGAGACACTATTGAGATTGTTATGATTCTATGTGTCGTTAGTTGGTCTCAAGCAATGTTGATGTATAATCCTTAGACCTGAGATCAGCATGGTTTCCTATATATGTAATAGCACTCTTAGGGGTTGCCAAATACTACACCGTAACTGGGTAGTTATAAAGGTAGCTTTCGGGTATGCTATGAAACATGCAGAGGAATGTGACTGGTCGGATATGGGATTTGCCCCTCCTAACATAACAGGAGAGATGTCTCTGGGCCCCTCGTTGTGGTCGGATAAAGAAAGTGCATGGCCATGCCACTAGCAGTCGAAGTGTTCGACCACGTGAAGTAATCCGACACTCAATTGAGAAAGGATTGAACAGTTCATGGATGACACAACATCTCACTTGGAGTTCTGTAACATCCCAAATGTATAAATGGGTGTGTGTTTCAAATGTAAGAAAGTGTGTAGAAATTAAAACTTTTCTCACATCTTGAAACCCTTGAACTTTTCTACAATTCTTGTCTAGAGTTGGGGAATTCAAAAACACAAATCTCCGGTTGACTAAAGTCAAACCCTTATTCCACTTTGTCACAAATCTTGTGCCAACCTTTGGAAATATTTTTCCTTGGTTCTAGGGATGTTGTGTGACCACTCTGAATTATTTCATAATTTTTAGAAATTATTTGATAATTTTTGGAGGCAAGTCAAACCAATTTTTCAATTGGTCAAACCCTAGAACAACCCTTGATGAATTTCTGGAGAAAAATGTAGTGCACAGAAACCTCTGGAAATTTTCTGTAAGGTTAATCCTGGAGTGAGGAAGCTACAGTTAAAATTTCGGAATTTTTGGAGTTAGTTTGCTACCTCTAAAAATTCCTCCAAACTTAGCCTTCAAATTTAAACTCAAACCTGGCACTGTTCCTTGGGTCCGAGCCACTTTCCAAGAGGGTCGAACCCAACCCACGTCCCCGACTCAGCCCGTGCTCCTCCTCCCGCGCGAGGTCGTGCCCGTTGGATCAAGATCCAACAGCCACGACCTCCGCTGCAACCCATCGCGGCCCAGCTCAACTGAGCCCCTCCCCCGCGCGAGGTCGTGCTCCGTTGGATCCAAATCAACGGCCATGACCTCCCCTCCCTTTTCAATGTCTTGCCTAACGGCCCAGACCTCCCGCACCTCAGTTCGTCGCCGTTGGATCGAGATCCAATAGCCACGACCTCCCCTATCCTCTTGTCGCCATTGGATCGAGATCCAATGGCCACAACCTCCCTTTGCGTCGTGTGCAAAGCCCATGACCTCCCATCGATGTCGTGTGCCATTGGATCAAGATCCAACAGCCATGACCTCCTACCTCTGTTTGTTGCCGTTGGATTAAAATCCAGCGGCCACGACCTCCCTTTGCATCGAGCGCAACGCCCACGACCTCCTGTAACATCCCAAACAATGGTGTGTGTTCCAAATGTAATAAAAATGAGGAGAAATTAAAACTTTTGAGCATGCATTGGTTTTATGGAGTTTTTGCATAAATTGTTGAACTTGAAAGTATTGAAAACAAAGAAAACATACAACTCAAATTGAGTTCCAAAAAAAAAAAAACAAGAGCAAAAACTTATGTTGATCCTCTAGAAATAATTTATTCAAATACTAGAATAATTATCATGAATTAATATAATTTTTCCCAAAATTTTAGAACCAAATTCAAACAACAGAAAATTCAAACACAAGTCAAAGACCTATTCTTAGTTTGAATTTAAATTACACAAATTAAGTATTGGACAGTAGGTCTCAAATTTTATTTGGAGACTAGGTTGTCCCAGGAAGTCCCTTGATTTATTTCAGAATTTTTAGAAATTTATTTCTAATTTTAAAGCCTTAGTCAAACCATTTGTTGTTTGGTCAAATCTGGAAACTAAAAACCCAGCACTGTTCATTGGACCCGAGCCAGTCCACTGTTCTGACTCGAGCCCGACCCCGCTTCCCGTCTTGACCAAACCATCTAACCGCACCCCTCATCAGCCCTCCAATCATCATCGTGCGGCCCCTGATCGTCCCGTGCCTCGCTCGCGTGCGCGCCGCGTCGTCTCACTACAGCTGGGCCCGAGCTGTCAGCTCCTTCGTCCACCTCGCGTCGCGTCGCACAGAACGCGAGCGCCACGCGCCCACGCCGTTCTACCACGCACTGCCACTGCCGTCTTCACGCCGTGTAGCCACCGCCCAAGCTGGCCTATCCGGAGCCTTCCCTGCTTGACACCGCGTCCGTCTCCGTCCTCACCCGAGGATAACACCTCCCCGAACCCTCCATTTTTGCTCATTCCTTCTCTCAGGGGTGAGAAGGAAGAGGCTCTACTAAGCGCCACGCTGGGGTAAGCTTCGACCGCGTGGTCCTCCTCCTCTCTACCTTCCTTGCTCTCTCCATTTTGGCTTATGCGAGCGCTTACCTTGCCTTGTAGCTCCTGCTCCATCTTCGAGCTCTAGGAAGTGTTGGAGCGCGCTCCCGAGGTCTACACTTGTGTCAACTTCCATCTCGGTGAGTCTTAACCCAAATTTTGCGCATCATCTCTAGCCTCGTTGCACATCTAAGGGAACCCCTCAGTCAATTTCCTCTTTGCATCGTAGGGTCACTTGAATTTGGAAAATCCCCCTTTATCGGCCGCCGCGGCCATTATCGTCGCCGAGTCACCTCCGAGCTTCCCCGACCTCTCCAAACTCTCAGGTTAGCTTCCTAGGTCCCTCTTGTAGCTTAAGACAGCTTGTTTTGTGCATTTGGTGTGTCGGGGCTCCGTTTCCTTTTTGCCGTAGCACGGTCTCACCGCCCCACTCCGGCTCGTCGGCAGCCTAGTGCTCCCCCGTCGCCGTGACGCTTAGCATTAGCTGCGCTAGGCTATTTGGGACCCATCCCGGGCCTTGGTCGGCGCCACCGTGGTCTTGCATATTGGCCATTGCCATTTGTGCCAGGAGGAGAAACAGGCGTTGTCGGATTCTCCCGACCGGCACTGTAGCGACATTTAATTAACGTTAATGCCAATGATTAGTCTTAATGATGCAATCTTTGTCGGAAAAATCTTGGGTTTAGCGGTTTCTTGAGTCACTTACAGGTGGGCCCAAAACTTTAAATGCACAGTAAACCACTAGATGGTCCATGGACCGGTGCACTTTGCTGTGGACCGTTGGTTCACGCACTGTTTCATGGACCCTTGAGTATGACGGTTGGGCCCCACATGTCAGTGCTTAATTGAAATCGGAAATAAAATAAAAAATGGTACTGTTTGCTAGATCCCACCTGTCATAGGCTTTGGCTAGCTCTAGGTCGGTAAGAAAAGTACTAATTACTTAAGAAAATCCGGAATACATTTATTTACACACTGAAAATTGGGTAAACTTCAAAATTGCACAACTAATTCATTTTAACTCCAAAATCAGTGAAACAAATTTTGATAATTTTAATTTTTAACTAGCTTTATGTTAAAATAGGTTTCAACCTTTTCATTGTCCCAGAAAACATAGGTTGTGGAAAGTGATCCAAAAATGAATTATTTTTACACTATAAATTCTTGTTAATTTTGAAAATGTATAACTAAATCATAAAAACTCCAAAATTGATGATTCAAATTTTGTTAGTTTCATATTTAAATGTACTTTAATGTAAAAATGGATTGAACCATTTTACTGTTCCAGAAAATACTTTTGGCAAAATTACTTTATGTTTAGTATTATTGTTGCACTAAAAATTGCTTTAACTTCAAAAATGCAAAAGTATTTCTCTGTAACTCCAACAAGAGTAAACTAAATTTTGTTAGAATCCTCTGTTATTGTAGTTTATTTTAAAATAAGTTGTGAACATGATGCTGTTACTGAAAATGTTATTTTGCATATAACTTTTGTACTACTTTCATAACTTTGAAAAATCATAGAAAATTCATCCTAGCTCCAAATGAGGTGAATCAAATTCCATTGCTCATCTCATGTGGTGCTCTTCATACCATAAAAATTTCAAGTGCACCACTATTCTGGAAATTTTCACCAAAAGAATTATTTCGGTGAACAGTAACAGATCTCAATTTAATTGAATTTTCAGGAAAACTGATCTTCTAACTGCCATAACTTGTGCTTAGAACATCCAAATAAATTTATTCTTGTTGATAAATTCATCTAAAATCATGCTCTACCTTCTGTGAATTTTTCTTAATTTTTGGATGAATTTGAATTTCTGGGTCTTTTCGGTGTTATTCGTTCTTATTGTGCTTTTGACTTCTTGCGCTAGGTTCCAACGAAATTATCGATTGCGAGAGTGCTCCTCTGCAGCAAGAGGGTAATCCACAGCTAGGCAAGCAGTTTGATCATAAATGTCCTATTATGTTCAAGTCTATTACTTTGTTTACAAATTGTATGTATGCATGCTCTTCTGTCAAAGTAATTTTCCCGATTAGAGGTAGCTATTCCTATTGCATGGTTGCCCTTAAATTTTTATCCCCTACCACAAACATAAGTTATTAATATCGCTGGTGAATTAGAGCCCGGTGATTTAATTATGCTCTTTTATTGTCTTTATGATGTCATGCTTAGAAATGCTTAGCTACCAGTAGAATTGGGCGGTTATCGACTTAGTCGATAACCTTGATCACACAAATCATTTTATTACTCGTTGTTCAGCCTTGTGCAAAATTGATATAAAAACTAAAAGTGCAAATGAAATGATTTAGACTTGGGCAAGTGGTTGGATGGTGGGATATTGGGTTTGTGAATGTCTTGCCCAGGTCAACAAGGACCGAACATCTTGTTTCACCAAAACCAAGCATAATTTGCGTGCTAACCACGCGAGAGGGATATGGGACCTCTCTTGACTAAGTACCTTGGGCGGTGTTAATTATGAGCTGGTTGGTGGTTGAAAAAGGAAATGATGTGTTATGAGGGGAACATTAGCAAATCGGCTTGAGCTGGCTAATGTGTCTTTCTCTTTGTTGGGTAGCGGCTCTTAATTAGTATCATCCATGGGAAATGTCTCGTAGGACTTAGCCGTGCCGGCATACCAAAGGAAGTGTGCTAATCTAGTGGCGAAAAGGCGGTCTGGCGTGTGGGTACATTGGTACACCCCTGTAGGGTATAAACTATTCGAATAGCGTCGTCCTAGGTTATGGACACGCTTGGGATTGGATTTGCAGGAGTTAGACTCAACATTTTGGAATTCTTAATTAAAACTTGATGCGGGTGGTATGAACGGGGAGTTCATGCTATTGTTGTGGTGGCTATTGGGTTAGCCACTTCCAGGATGTTTTGTTGTTTTGTTACACTTTTATCGCTGTTTTTATCAAATAAAAACAGATTGTAAATTGCTTTAAATCTATTACATTTTTGCAAATGAAAACTTGCTTTATGCTGAATTTGGGTCTAGAGCCTGCTCCACCTAAATAAGCTTGCATGTAGCTATTCATATAGGCATGTTACTCTACACGTAAGTCTTGCGAGTACAATTTTTGTACTCATTTGCTATGCTTTAATGTAATTGTTGCAGAGGAGGGAGTTGAACCCCAAGGGTTATACTTCTGCGAGATGTGCGGCGGTTTCGAGGACTAGGTTGGTGGCCCGGTTGGTTGCCTTGTGGGTTTAAAGGCACACTACTTGGCTTTTCTTTATCGCCATCTTATGGCACCCTGCTTCCGCTGTTATTTAACTCTTTAGTTGCTATTTGGCCGGTCGGCCCCTTTTGTAATAACTCTATATTGTATGTCTTTTGAATTGCTTAGTTGTGCTTTGGATTCTATTGTGTTGAATGGAATTGATGCATAATTTTTGTATGGGGTATGTGTACTGCATTCTGGGAAGTACATATACACCGAGAGTTATGATATTTGATTTGTAATGCTTGAATCATCTTAATGGTTAAGTATTACAAGTTAAATACCCCAGGTTCTCACAAAAGTTGGTATCAGAGCCATCCTAACCATAGAAGCCACTAGCTTGGTCGTCCTTAGGATGTTTTGAAAAACTTAGTTTCAAAATGTCAAAGGGTTTATGAAAACTTAAGTAAGTTCTCAGATTTTACTCCTTACCTATCTTAGATTGCTCCTCTCACCTTGTTCTTGATTAAGTTTGAAAAGTTGTTTCCTCTCATCTCCTTTCCAAAGATAGTGTTACCGTTTAAATTTGGTTTTGGGGATTCAATGAGTGTTGAAAATATGAAGTGTTGGCTGTCTTTTAGTGAAGGTTAGAAGCATTTAGAGTTGGAAAATTCAACTTGGAGCTTAAATACAGATTTTGGACAGCAAGCACCTAGTTCTTTGATAGGGCTAAAAATGAGAGGATAATTCAACTAAAACTTGTGGGGTTTAAAGGGGTAAGATGTGATATTAAATAGCTAGTGTCTAACACACCCTTAGATGGTTTTTACCATGATCTTTAGATGCAAAAAGACTTGGGTTATGTTCTGAAATTTTCTTCTCAAAGCGATTGCTTGTTCATTCAATACAAGTTAGTCGTACCGAGAAGTTGAGTCTTGTGTCTTATGAGCTTTGCATTGGATCTTATGCCTTTTTGCAATTGTTTGGAGTTTATTTCCTTGCTGGTTATGTGGTTGTAATTGGGTTAGGGTAATATATCATTTCCCTAGTCGATAGCTTGTCTTTTGCTACCTTTCGTCTCTAGTTCTCGGGTTTTTGTTGCTAACCCGCCTTGATGAAACAGGATGGCTGGACGAACACGCAGCAGCCAAGGTCAACCAGATGGTTGGGATGAGGAGCTTCCACCTCCTCCGACCATGGCTGAGGTTCTCGCTCAGATCGAGCGGAATTGCATGGATCAGACGAGGATCCTAGAGGCGATTGCTTGGAACACCTCCAGCTTATCCGGTGCCTCCAGATCAGGAGGGGGAGGTGGCCACCATCAGAGGGGGGACTCTCAAAGTTCCTTCGCATACAGCCACCTACCTTCTCGTGGTCCGAGGATCCTCTTGACGCGGATGATTGGCTGCGTCTTGCCGAGCGGAAGCTCGATGTTGCCCAGTGCCAGGAGCAGGAGAAGGCACTCTTTGCCTCCCATCAGTTGGAGGGGGGCTGCACTCTCATGGTGGGAGAACTTCCTCGCCATGCAGCCCGAGGGCCGGGCTATTACTTGGGCTGAGTTTCACACTGCTTTCCGGCGAGCTCATGTTCCCGCTGGAGTGATGAAGATTAAGAAGGAGTTCTCTGTGCTCAAGCAGGGGTGCAGATCTGTGACCGAGTACCTCCACGACTTCAACCACCTCTCCCGGTACGCTCCTGAGGATGTGCCCACTTATGAGGCGAAACAGGAGAAGTTCATGGATGGCTTGTCTGAGGAGCTTCAGGACAAGCTGTCTATCGTTGACTTCCCCGACTTCCAGTCGTTGGTCGACAAGGCCATTGTTGCTGAGCACAAGGCGAGGGCACTTGGTGATTCTCGCAAGCACAAGTGGGAGGCCCAGAAATCAGCAAGGGCCATTGTTCCTCGTTCTTATGGTGGGCAAGCCCCAGTGCATCACTCTTAGACTTCAGCACCACCGAGGGCACCGACGTTTGTACCACGCCCACCGCAGGACGTGTCTCAACCACGTGTACCTGTGGGACAGCAAGGAGGTCCCCGTAACCCAGCTGCTGATGTTACTTGCTTCTTCTGCAACAACAAGGGGCATTATGCTAATCAATGCCCTAAGAAGACTAGAGTGGCCCCTCGTCCTAATGGAGGGCGCGGGCAAGGAAATGGGCATGATCAGAAGGTTCATCAGAAGGCCCAGAATGTGGGCAGTGGTCGAGTCAACCACATCTCGGCCGAGGAGGCTCAGGAGGCACCCGGCGTCGTGTTGGGTACGCTTCTTGTCAACTCTCAGCCAGCTACAGTTTTATTTGATTCTGGAGCTTCGCATTCTTTTATATCAAAGTCTTTTGCTGCACTTAGTGATCTTCCAATTGTACTTATGCATGTTCCTTTGATTATTCACTCTCCGGGGTCGGTAATGAGAGCTGAGTATGAATGTCGGGATGTTTCTATTGAGATTTGAGGAGTGGGATTTTTGGCAAACCTCATCATCATCGATTCAGCAAGTTTGTATGTAATTCTTGGCATGGATTGGCTATCCCAACACTTGGGGCAAATCGATTGTGCCAAAAAATTTATCACCCTCACAAGTCCATCCGGCGAACAAGTTGGGATTTCTCCGAAGCTGCAAGAACCACATCTTTATGCACTTGAAGCAAAGCCAACTTTAGAGATTCATGAAGTCCCTGTGGTGTGTGACTTTGTGGATGTTTTTCCCGAAGAATTGCCTGGAATGCCTCCAATCCGAGATATTGAATTTGTCATCGAGTTGCTGCCCGGTACCGCCCCGATTTCAAAGAGGCCATATCGGATGCCTCCAAATGAATTGGAGGAGTTGAAGAAGCAACTTGGTGAGCTTCAAGAGAAGGGTTTCATTCGCCCAAGCTCATCACCATGGGGCTGTCCTGTAATCTTTGTAAAGAAGAAAGACAAGACTCTGCGTATGTGCGTTGATTACCGTCCACTAAATGCTGTGACAGTGAAGAACAAGTACCCGTTGCCCCGGATTGACGACCTCTTCGATCAATTAACCGGTGCTCGGGTATTCTCCAAGATTGATTTGAGATTGGGCTACCATCAAGTCCGTATCAGGCCTGAAGATATTCCGAAGACGCCTTCTCTACTCGCTACGGATTGTACGAGTGTACAGTTATGTCTTTCGGCTTGACCAATGCTCCTGCTCTTTTTATGAATCTTATGAATATGGTATTCATGGAGTATTTGGACAAGTTTGTGGTGGTCTTTATTGATGATATTCTCATTTAGTCGAAGAATGATGAAGAGCATGCGGAACATCTGAAGCTAGTATTGGGAAAACTTCGCGAACATCAGCTTTATGCGAAGTTCAGCAAGTGCGAGTTTTGGTTGAAGGAAGTGGCATTCTTGGGTCATGTTCTTTCAGCGACAGGCAACGCCGTTGATCCTAGCAAGGTCAGTGATGTGCTATCTTGGGGTCAGCCCAAGTTAGTGACTGATGTGAGGAGTTTTCTCGGTTTAGCGGGATACTATCGTCGCTTTATTGAGAATTT
Source organism: Phyllostachys edulis (assembly GCA_036346405.1). NCBI lineage: Eukaryota > Viridiplantae > Streptophyta > Magnoliopsida > Poales > Poaceae > Phyllostachys > Phyllostachys edulis. The sequence goes on along the minus strand of CM070553.1, from coordinate 68,424,140 downwards.
CTCCAAGATTGCGAAGCCAATGACAGAATTGCTCAAGAAGGACAAGAAATATGTGTGGTCCACTGATTGTGAGAAGTGTTTCCAAGAGCTCAAGAAGAGATTGACCACAGCTCCAGTTCTTGTTCTTCTCGACGTCCACCGAAGCTTCGATATCTATTGCGATGCTTCTCGTCAAGGACTCGGTTGTGTTCTTATGCAAGAAGGCAAGGTAGTGGCTTATGCATCAAGACAATTGAGGCCACATGAACTTAATTATCCAACCCATGACTTGGAATTAGCTGTTGTGGTTCATGCACTGAAGATTTGGCGACATTACCTCATCGGTAATCGTTGCGAAGTATATTCAGATCACAAGAGTTTGAAATACTTGTTCACCCAACCAGATCTGAACCTTAGGCAAAGAAGGTGGTTGGAATTGATCAAGGATTATGATATGGGTCTCCAATACCATCCGGGCAAAGCTAATGTGGTTGCCGATGCTCTCAGTCGCAAGGTTTATTGCAATACCTTGATGATCAAGGAGCAGCAGCCCGCTCTTCATGAAGAATTTCAGCGGCTCAACTTGGAAGTGGTTGAGCATGGTTCCCTCGCTACCTTGGTTGTGCAACCAACCTTGGAGGACCAGGTTAAGGCTGCTCAACAAACAGATAAAGGTGTGAATCAAATCAAGCAAAATATCAAGAGCGGATCAGCTAAGTGCTTTTCTGAAGATGACCATGGAGTCGTATGGTTCAAATCACACCTTGTTGTTCCAAAGGTCATGGAATTGTGGAATGTCATCCTCCGTGAAGCCCATGACTCTCCCTTGTCCATTCATCCCGGGGCCACAAAGATGTATCAAGACCTCCGTCAGAGATTCTGGTGGACCCGAATGAAGCGGGAGATTGCAAAATTCGTTGCCGAGTGCGACGTATGTCGCCGAGTGAAGGCCGAACATCAGCGACCAGCAAGCATGTTGCAGCCTCTTCCCATTCCTGAGTGGAAGTGGGACTCCATGGATTTCATCACCGGTCTGCCCCGTACCTCCGCAGGGAAAGATGCCATCTGGGTTATCATTGATCGGTTGACAAAAGTGGCCTATTTTCTTCCTGTGCGTGCTGATCTCAGTGCGAGTCGTTTGGCGGATCTCTACATATCCCGCATAGTATGCTTGCATGGGGTACCGAAGACCATTATTTCAGATCGCGGGTCTCTCTTCACCGCCCGATTTTGGAAACACTTGCATGAAGCTATGGGGACTCGCCTTTCTTTCAACACTGCATACCACCCTCAAACTGATGGCCAAACTGAAAGAGTAAATCAAGTTTTGGAAGATATGCTCCGCGCTTGTGTTATCTCCTATGGGAAGAATTGGGAGAAATGTTTGCCTTTTGCCGAGTTCTCCTACAACAACAGCTTTCAGGCTAGTCTCGGCATGGCACCATTCGAGGCTTTATACGGGAGAAGGTGTAGAACCCCGTTGAATTGGTCAGAAACTGGTGAAAGACCACTCTTTGGCCTGGACTCGATCCAGGAGGCCGAAGATCATGTTCGATTGATACAAGATCGTTTGCGCACGGCTCAATCACGACAAAAGAGCTATGCAGATCGCCATCGTCGCGAGTTGAGCTTTAACCAAAATGATTTTGTATACCTCAAAGTCACTCCTTTGAAGGGCACTCGACGATTCAGCGTCAAAGGCAAGTTAGCACCTCGATATGTCGGACCCTTCCGCATCATTGAGAAGAGAGGAGCTGTGGCCTACAAGTTGGACTTACCTGCTGCACTTTCTGGGGTACACAATGTATTCCATGTATCCTAGCTGAAGAAGTGCCTTCGTGTCCCTTCTAAACAAACTCCTTTGGAAGGTCTTGATGTGCAGGAGGATCTGACCTACAATGAGCGTCCTTTTCGCATCCTTGAAGAAGCTGAAAGAAGGACAAGGAATCGTACCATTAAGTTCCTTAAAATTCAGTGGGCAAATCATTCCGAGGATGAAGCAACTTGGGAACGTGAAGACCATATGCGAAAGGATTATCCAGATCTTTTTCCTTCTGCTTAAAGTGCCTTCGAATCAAGAAAGGAAAGGTTAAGCAAAGCAACGGAAAGGAAAAGGTATTAACCTCTCCTTGTAATCTTGTTAAGGATATCCTAGCAGTATCTTTAAAGGAAATCAAGACAGCAGATGTTGTGTAATCTTTTCGAACTCTCCTATCCAGCTTTCGACCTACCCAGATCTCGGGGTCGAGATCTTTTGTAAGGGGGGGAGATTTGTAACATCCCAAACAATGGTGTGTGTTTCAAATGTAATAAAAATGAGGAGAAATTAAAACTTTTGAACATGCATTGGCTTTATGGAGTTTTTGCATAAATTGTTGGACTTGAAAGTATTGAAAACAAAGAAAACATACAACTCAAATTGAGTTCAAAAAAAAAAAACAAGAGCAAAAACTTATTTTGATCCTCTAGAAATAATTTATTCAAATACTAGAATAATTATCATGAATTAATATAATTTTTCCCAAATTTTTAGAACCAAATTCAAACTATAGAAAATTCAAACACAAGTCAAAGACCTATTCTTAGTTTGAATTTAAATTACACAAATTAAGTATTGGACAGTAGGTCTCAAATTTTATTTGGAGACTAGGTTGTCCCAGGAAGTCCCCTGATTTATTTTAGAATTTTTAGAAATTTATTTCTAATTTTAAAGCCTCAGTCAAACCATTTGTTGTTTGGTCAAATCTGGAAACTAAAAACCCAGCACTGTTCATCGGACCCGAGCCAGTCCATTGTTCTGACTCGAGCCCGACCCCGCTTCCCGTCTTGACCAAACCATCTAACTGCACCCCTCGTCAGCCCTCCGATCATCATCGTGCGGTCCCTGGTCGTCCCGTGCCTCGTTCGCGCGCGCCCCGCGTCGTCTCACTGCAGTTGGGACCGAGCTGTCATCTCCTTCGTCCACCTCGCATCGCGTCGCGCAGAACGCGAGCGCCACGCACCCGCGCCACTCTGCCGCGCACTGCTTCACGCCGTGTAGCCACCGCCCAAGCTGGCCTATCCGGAGCCTTCCCTGCTTGACGCCGCGTCCGTCTCCGTCCTCGCCCGAGGATAACACCTCCCCGAACCCTCCATTTTTGCTCATTCCTTCTCTCGGGGGTGAGAAGGAAGAGGCTCTAGTGAGTGCCATGCCGGGGTAAGCTTCGACCGCGTGGTCCTCATCCCCTCTACCTTCCTTGCTCTCTCCATTTTGGCTTATGTGAGCGCTTACCTTGCCTTCTAGCTCCTGCTCCATCCTCGCACTCTGGGAAGTGTTGGAGCGCGCTCCCGAGGTCTACACTTGTGTCAACTTCCATCTCGGTGAGTCTTAACCCAAATTTTGTGTGTCATCTCTAGCCTCGTTGCACATCTAAGGGAACCCCTCGGTCAATTTCCTCTTTGCATCACAGGGTCGCTCGAATTTGGAAAATCCCCCTTTATCGGCCGCCGTGGCCATTATCGTCGTCGAGTCACCTCCAAGCTTCCCCGACCTCTCCAAACTCTCGGGTGAGCTTCCTAGGTCCCTCTTGTAGCTTAAGAGAGCTTGTCTTGTGCGTTTGGTGCGTCGGGGCTCCGTTTCCTTTTTGCCGTAGCACGATCTCGCCGCCCCACTCCGGCTCGTCGGCAACCTAGTGCTCCCCCGTCGGCGTGACGCTTAGCATTAGCTGCTCTAGGCTATTTGGGACCCATCCCGAGCCTTGGTCGGCGCCGCGCGCTGCTGCCGCCTTACCAAGCCCGCCGTTGCCGGTGAGCGTTGTCGAATTTTCCCCAACCGCATCAGAGCGACGTTTAATTAATGTTAATGCCAATGATTAGTCTTAATGACGCAATCCTTGTCGGAAAATCTTGGGTTTAGCGGTTTCTTGAGTCACTTACAGGTGGGCCCAAAACTTTAAATGCACAGTAAACCGCTGGATGGTCCATGGACCGGTGCACTGTGCTGTGGACCGTTGGTTCACGCACTGTTTCATGGACCCTTGAGTATGACGGTTGGGCCCCACATGTCAGTGCTTAATTGAAATTGGAAATAAAATGAAAAATGGTACTGTTTGCTAGACCCCACATGTCATAGGCTTTGGCTAGCTCTAGGTCGGTAAGAAAAGTACTAATTACTTAAGAAAATCCGGAATACATTTATTTACAGACTGAAAATTAGGTAAACTTCAAAATTGCACAACTAATTCATTTAACTCCAAAATCAATGAAACAAATTTTGATAATTTTAATTTTTAACTAGCTTTATGTTAAAATAGGTTTCAACCTGGTCATTGTCCCAAAAAACATAGGTTGTGGAAAGTGATCCAAAAATGAATTATTTTTACACTATAAATTACTGTTAATTTTGAAAATGTATAACTAAATCATAAAAACTCCAAAATTGATGATTCAAATTTTGTTAGTTTCATATTTAAATGTACTTTAATGTAAAAATGGATTGAACCATGTTACTGTTCCATAAAATACTTTTGGCAAAATTACTTTATGTTTAGTATTATTGTTGCACTAAAAATTGCTTTAACTTCAAAAATGCATAAGTATTTCTCTGTAACTCCAAAAAGAGTAAACTAAATTTTGTTAGAATCCTCTGTTATTTTAGTTTATTGTAAAATAAGTTGTGAACATGATGCTGTTACTGAAAATCTTATTTTGCGTATAACTTGTGTACTACTTTCATAACTTTGAAAAATCATAGAAAATTCATCCTAGCTCCAAATGAGGTGAATCAAATTCCATTGTTCATATCATATGGTTCTCTTCATACCATAAAAATTTCAAGTGCACCACTGTTCTGGAAATTTTCACCAAAAGAATTATTTCGAGTGAACAGTAACAGATCTCAATTTAATTGAATTTTCAGGAAAACTGATCTTCTAACTGCCATAACTTCTGCTTAGAACATCCAAATAAATTGATTCTTGTTGCTAAATTCATATAAAATCATGCTCTACCTTCTGTGAATTTTTCTTAATTTTTGGATGATTTTGAATTTCTGGGTCTTTTCGGTGTTATTCGTTCTTATTGTGCTTTCGACTTCTTGCGCTAGGTTCCAACGAAATTATCGATTGCGAGAGTGCTCCTCTGCAGCAAGAGGGTAATCCACAGCAAGGCAAGCAGTTTGATCATAAATGTCCTATTATGTTCAAGTCTATTACTTTGTTTACAAATTGTATGTATGCATGCTCTTCTGTCAAAGTAATTTTCCCGATTAGAGGTAGCTATTTCTATTGCATGGTTGCCCTTAAATTGTTATCCCCTGCCACAAACATAAGTTATTAATATCGCTGGTGAATTAGAGCCTGGTGATTTAATTATGCTCTTTTATTGTCTTTACGATGTCATGCTTAGATATGCTTAGCTACCGGTAGAATTGGGCGGTTATCGACTTAGTCGATAACCTTGATCACACAAATCATTTTACTACTCGTTGTTCAGCCTTGTGCAAAATTGATATAAAAACTAAAAGTGCAAATGAAATGATTTAGACTTGGGCAAGTGGTTGGATGGTGGGATATTAGGTTTGTGAATGTCTTGCCCAGGTCAACAAGGACCGAACATCTTGTTTCACCAAAACCAAGCATAATTTGCGTGATAACCACGCGAGAGGGATATGGGACCTCTCTTGACTAAGTACCTTGGGCGGTGTTAATTATGAGCTGGTTGGTAGTTGAAAAAGGAAATGATGTGTTATGAGGGGAACATTAGCAAATCGGCTTGAGCTGGCTAATGTGTCTTTCTCTTTGTTGGGTTGCGGCTCTTAATTAGCATCATCCATGGGAAATGTCTCATAGGACTTAGCCGTGCCGACATACCGAAGGAAGTGTGCTAATCTAGTGGCGAAAAGGCGGTCTGGTGTGTGGGTACATTGGTACACCCCTGTAGGGTATAAACTATTCGAATAGCCTCGTCCTAGGTTATGGACATGCTTGGGATTGGATTTGCAGGAGTTAGACTCAACATTTTGGAATTCTTAGTTAAAACTTGATGTGGGTGGTATGAACGGGGAGTTCATGCTATTGTTGTGGTGGCTATTGGGTTAGCCACTTCTAGGATGTTTTGTTGTTTTGTTACTCTTTTATCGTTGTTTTTATCAAATAAAAACAAATTGTAAAATTGCTTTAAATCTATTACATTATTGCAAATGAAAACTTGCTTTATGCTGAATTTGGGTCTAGAGCCTACTCCACCTAAATAAGCTTGCATGTAGCTATTCATATAGGCCTGTTACTCTACACGTAAGTCTTGCGAGTACAATTTTTGTACTCATTTGCTATGCTTTAATGTAATTGTTGCAGAGGAGGAGTTGAACCCCAAGGGTTATACTTCATGAGATGTGCGGCGGTTTCGAGGACTAGGTTGGTGGCCCGGTTGGTTGCCTTGTGGGTTTAAAGGCACACTACTTGACTTTTGTTTATCGCCATCTTATGGCACCCTGCTTCCGCTATTATTTAACTCTTTAGTTGCTATTTGGCCGGTCGGCCCCTTTTGTAATAACTCTATATTGTATGTCTTTTGAATTGCTTAGTTGTGCTTTGGATTCTATTGTGTTGAATGGAATTGATGCATAATTTTTGTATGGGGTATGTGTAACGCGTTCAGGAAGTACATATACGCCGAGAGTCGTGATATTTGATTTGTAATGCTTGAATCATCTTAATGGTTAAGTATTACAAGTTAAATACCCCGGGTTCTCACACCTCCCCTCCATGCTGTGTGCCCTTGGATTAAAATCCAGCGGCCACGACCTCCCCTCGATGTTGTGTGCCGTTGGATTAAAATCCAACAGCCACGACCTCCCATCGCTTGTCAGGGTCGCGCGCAGCGGTTAAGACCTCCCGCCTCTGTTGATCACCCTTAGATGCAAATTCAATGGTCACGACCTCTGGTCCCCTTTCAGCGCGCGACCTCCCCTTTTCTTTTCGCAACCGTGCGATGGAGATCCAACGGCTGCGACCTCCCCTTTCCTTTTAGACCTCACGTTTCAGATCCGAGGGTCATGACCTCCCCCCTTTTCTTATCGAACGGTCGATATCAGCTCCTGTTCTTCTCCTTCCTCTGTCACGTGCGCATGCACCACGGCAGGCGGAGAGTAGTGCCCTGTCACCTCCCAACAGCTCTTTTGCTGCCAGCATTAAATGCTGGTCAGCCTTCCGCCCCCTAGGTCCTGCTCTGACCTACCCCCATCCCCTCCACGTCCTTGTGGCGCCATGGACCGAGCCATGGGCTAAGCTCACCATGGAGCTTAACCCTAGCTCTTATGCCTCTGCTCCCTGGCTATAAGAGGTCCCCTTGTTCCTCCTTGGCACTCTTTAAACACCACTAAGCTTCTCCTCTGCTCTAAGGAGCTCAAGCACCGTGAGCCCCCCAACCGCCATTGTTGCACTTTGGAGCTCTAGGTGAAGGCAGTGCCCTAGTGGCTTTCCTCTCCCTCTCTTTGCTTCAGCTTGGGCCTCTCACCTCACTGATCATTTCCCCTAACTCAATTTGGGTTGGCTTCCACAGGAGCGACTTGAATCTGGAGTTTGGAGCTTGCGGCCGTGAGCACCCCCCTTCTTCCCCATCGCTGGTAAGGACCTTCCCCTTTCAATTCATTGCTCTGGGAACACCTCCTAACTCTATGGGATGCATCTTGATGACCTGGTGCGGTTGATTATGCCCAGGTCCTCCTCTCCTCGTTGTCCTCCTCGGCGCCGGCAAGGTCCTTCGTCGCCGGAGCTCCCCTATCCTCCTCTGTTCCTCCGCGACCTCCAGGTAACCTCCTGGTAGTCCCTTAGAGCTGGGCACTCGCTTGAATGAACCGCTGCGGAGCTCCTTATGTTGTTTGTCTTTTGGCCGTGTGCTATCGCGCCGCCCCTCTCCGGCTCGCCGGCGATCTGGTCCACCACTGCTAGTGTGAGTGGTACCAGTGGGTGTGCACTGCTATTGTGCACCCATACCTAGCATCCATTCGCATCGCCGTGGCCTGAGTCACCGGCGGTGACCAATTCCTTATCGTCGGTTCCGTTGTCGGACGAAACCGACAACTGTAGCGATGTCCTCGGGCCGTCCATCGTTAGATCTGGGGCTCAGATTGCCCGTGGGTTCGTGTGTGTGAGACCCTTAATTATTGGGATTGTGCCGAATTATAATTATACTGGTAGCATAATTCTTAATTAAGGAACAGTGTAATGTCCTTAATAAAGATCATACTAGAAGCATAATCATAACAAGTAACAATCCAACAATTAGGTTCCCGGATATATGTCATGCAATAGTTCCCAGGATTGACGACTATTGCGCATATATCCTTAAAACAACATTGCATCATACACATACACAAGGCATACATTACTCACATAATTATACATCAAATATTACATTGTATTTCGGTTGCTACAGTACCAGGTCTGCTACAGTAACAGATGACCTTGGGTCATCACAAAAGAGCAAAAGCGGAAGCAAAAGATAAACACCATCAATGGCCCCATTATCCCGCAGGCTATTGCGTGGAGACTAGAATTAGCATTACTCGTTAGCGTCACCCAGATCGGCGCTAACGGGCATCTCATAAAGAAAACCATCGTCACCTGCAACAAGGGGTCATAAAACCCTGAGTACGAAAGGTACTCAGCAAGTCTTACACAAACTAATAAAAGAAAGTGGTTGTTAGAACCTATACAATGGAGTAGAAAGTATATATGCATAAGGTTGACAACAGAAGGTTTAAATGGTTCAGTTTGCATAAAGCGATACATATTAACCTACAATTGCTAAATTTTGACAAAGCAGTTTTAATAATTCAATTTGGACTAAAAACAGTAAGTAATTGAACATAAGCAAAAACAGTATCAATAATAGTCACAGATCATTACCAAACCGAGCATGACACTCCTCATGCCGAAATTAATAATTCCCAAAACCCAATTTAGAGCAAATTCTATACAGATGACATCAATCAAGCGTTGTCCGTGAATCGGACACGGCTATTCAATAGTTTTAACCTGCAGGTGTACATCTTTACCCACACGATTTAGTTAGCCCGTAAGCCATCTAGAACAATAGCACACTTCCTTTGGTATGCCGGCCGTAAACTAAAATTTGGTATTTTTCAACAAGTTAACACTATTGAGTTGGATGACCCATGTGAAACTAATCCCGCTTAAACAACGGTCGATAGCATATATTCAACCGAGGCTCACATGTTGTACAGGAATGCCGACCCACTAATTAAATGCAAACTCGTGTTAGCCACACATATTACACATGAGCGGGGCCTCAAGGTGCGTACATGCGATGTAACACATCTACGCCCTTACCCTTCTAAGAACATCCGATATCGATATAAGCTCCACATGGCATACGACACGGCCAAGACTTAAGCATCTATGCCATATGAAATCAATACACATGTCCTTACTCTCCTCAGATCCAACTCAATAATATTAACCCTTTACTTAACCAAACAATACCCATACATCGCGTGTGGAAGTGCGTTAGGGCTTGAATTGGGCCGTCGAGTTCAGTCCTTAATCAACCTGCATAAGACATCCACAGCTTCCCATTCTCGCACTAGGCACCATCACTAGCATCCACTTGTCCAGATTTGAAATAAATTTAACAACAAGATTTAGATTCATTTCATATTTAAATAAACTGAACAAAGAATCAACAGAAATAAAATGTATTTGTTGTTCCCCAGGTTTGACAAGATAAGCTTGCCAAACACTACCGTTCTATGGACTGCATGGCTAAGCAAAATTGAAACTAAGTATTACATCACCACAAACTACCTTAGGTTGAGTGTATGATCAATTCAAGGTAAGCCATAAGTTCAGGTCATAGCTAACTAGGAACAGAGCATAAATAGTTTTTAGAAAATTGCATGCAACAAGATATCCAGATTTTATAAATCTACGGTTCAAAAGATTAGGATCAACATGGTGCAGAGAGGAAGCTTGCCTTGGTAATAATAGATAACCTCTTGTTCAGGTTCTTGTGGCTCAGTAAAAGTTTCAACCACTTCAGAAGAACCAGAATCTAGAACACAAAAGCCCAATGAATAGCAAGAAAATGGCAGAGAGCAAAATGCAGAAAAAAGTGCATGATCAATAGCTCAATGCATATTTAACAACATGCTTAAGTTATATCTTACTTAAGGACAATACCTCATATTTAATAGCTGCTGATACAAGTTATCAAAATTTAGTGGTTTAGTAGCACTACAGTTTCAGAATTTGGGAAAACCAAAACAGGACAGGTTAGATAATTTGTTAATTCACTTATACTACAAACAAGATATCTTTGTTCAAACTTGCTCTCCCTTTTTAGTAATCCTGAAATTTGGAATGTATTCAGTACAGGGTTCAAGTGATCTGTTCTTTTAAATCTGCCCAAGATATCTATTTTTCTTCAACAGACAAGGGTAGAAGCCTTAACTCATTACTTATACATTTTACTATAAGAAATAGAAGCTACAACTTGTTGCATGCTGTCGGCATGACCAGCTATAGCAGCCAAGACAAGAGTTTGAGCTTCAGGTTAAGCTACAGTGTCAGTTTTTAGCAAAAACTGCAATTTGGACAGATTGCACGGAATGATTTGCTGCATCATTATACTATAACAAAAGAGTATTTTTGATTAAGCTACAGCTAGACAGGTAAGACTAAAAGTTTAACTCATCACTTAGCATCAATTAACACTAACTATCAATTTTTGGTTGAAACAGGACTGCTGTTTTCAGGTTCAGGACTGCAGGACAGAATGCGAAATTGAAGTTTGGTGATCTAAACACACACTAGTAAAGTGCTATGATGAAGTTTAGAGTATTCCTATCTAATGTAGCAGGTTACCTTATCATTTGCTAGCAGTAATTGACAAGAGATAATGAAGATACTGTGTAATGTCAGGTTAACCGAAAATAAGACAGAGCACAATCGGCTGTTTGGACAGATTGCAGAAAATTGAATTTTGCTGTTTTATGAAGTATGAACAAAGTAATATTTTGGTTAAAGTTGTTACTAAACAAGTAAGCTAAAGTCTAATATCATTCCTTAGCACTAATTGATAAGAATTGGAGATCAAGAAACTTGCTGTGCATGCTGTTGGCTGATTGTCCACAAAATAGCAAAACAAAGATTGCAGGTTTAGGCTGATTTGAAAATATACAAAACAAAAGATTCTTAATTGGAGCTAAAGCTAATCTTTAGAATAGATAATACACCAGACCACCTTGCTAACACCAACCAATAAAGATTGACAGAGGATGACCTTGCTACAGCTCTAGTTGGTTCACCCGACAAAACAGCAACAGGGAGAAGAGTCTTTGCCAACTAACTGATTTGGAAGCATCAAGAATAAAAGAATGGTTGCTAGAGATACTAGGATTTAGTAGGAGGCTATCCAGACTTGAAGATTTAATAGCAAAGCTCAAAATCTTGAAAATGATATGAAAGACCGAAAAGTTCAAAAAAAAGAAACCATTCGGTAATATCAAGATTTGAGCATCCTGAGCATAAATGGGTGATTCCAGTGAGCTATTGAGGTTCCTAAGAAGCTCAAGATGGGAAGAATTAAGGATATAACTCACCAGTTAGAGTTGGAGAAGAGAGATTGCAATTTTTGGCCGAACAAAGCAAGATTTGAAAATCTGCTCACCTGTTTTGACCAAGAACGAAAATATGAAGAAAGGCTTGAGCTAATGGATCACAATACATGATCTTGACTTGAAGGATTGAAGAATCACCTCACCGAGCAAGAAACCACCAAAAGATGCTCCAATGGCGATGGTCCATCGAGAGCCACTCCTTGCTCAACCTACAATGGTTGCCACAATCCACATGATAAGATGAATTGAGCATGCAAGCATGTAGGGATAACAGGAGTGAAGGCAAGAATTCTTCATTTGGACAAGAAAAGAGATGAGGGAAGCTTCACGGTCAACAATGTCAGAGAGCCCAAAAGCTAGGGTTTAATGGAGGTTGAACCTCCAGGGCACATGGAGAGAATTCTGGAGATGGATGCGGTGGCAAGTTGGGGCCAGGTGGCGAGGTTCATCCACAAGCTCGGGTGATCTCCCCATTTTCCGGCTTTGGTCATTGCCCCCACAATGAGAGAAGGAAGAGGAGAGAGAGGAGAGAGAGAGAAGCTGCCTCAGGCTTCCTTTGCTAGCAAAGACAAAATATCCCACAGTAGCTCCTTGCTCAAGAAGAAGAAAGCACTTGGTGCTCAAAGGGAAAAGAAAAGATCAGCTGTCCAAAAGGAAATTGATGGTTGGGATCAGATCTTGGCCAGAAAATAAAAATAAAATGGAGATTTTAGATTATATAACATATCCAAGTTTCAAAATAAACAGTGATGCTACGAAAAACATCTTATTACTGTTTATTAAAACTGGGACTGTTACAAACCTATCCCCCTTAAGAGAATCTCGACCCGAGATTCCGGGCAGTTCAAAAGCTAGAAAGGAATGAAGCTAAAAGGATTCCTTTGGAAACATAACTTCAGTTTTCTTTATTTCTTTCAAAGACAGAAAAGAAAGATTCTAATAACCAACATAGTGTTGCTATTACACCCTTCTTTTACATTGCTTTGTTTAACCTTGCCTTTCTTGATTCGAAGGCAATTTTTTAAACAGCAAAGAGGTGGGGGTGCTCAATTCTCATCAGATCTTCGCGCTCCCACGTGGCTTCATCCTCTGAATGATTAGCCCACTGAATTTTTAAGAACTTGACCGTGCGGTTTCTTGTCCTACGTTCCATTTCATCGAGGATACGCACTGGTCGTTCTTGATATGAAAGATCTGGTTGAAGATCAATATTCTCATAAGCAGTAGCCTCGGTTGGAACACGAAGGCATTTCTTCAGCTGAGAAACATGAAAAGTATCATGCACTGCTGAGAGAGAGCCAGGTAGCTCCAATTGATATGCCACAGCTCCTCGTTTAGCAATAATTCGGAAGGGTCCGATATAACGAGGTGCTAGCTTTCCTTTTACCTGAAAGCGATGAGTGCCCTTCATCGGTGATACTTTAAGATAGACATAATCATCTACCTCAAAGCTTAACTCACGACGACGATGGTCAGCATAGCTCTTCTGACGAGACTGGGCAGTTTTCAAACGGTCTCGAATCAGACGAACTTGCTCTTCAGCTTCTATTACCAAATCTGGACCATAGAATGGTCTTTCACCAGACTCGGACCAATTCAATGGAGTCCTACAAGCTCTTCCATACAAGGCTTCAAAAGGTGACATTTGAATACTTGCTTGGTAGCTGTTATTGTAGGAAAACTCCACATACGGCAAAGATTTCTCCCAATTCTTGCCATATGAAAGCACACAAGCTCTAAGGAGATCCTCCATCACTTGATTCACCCTCTCAGTTTGACCACTGGTTTGAGGATGATAAGCAGTGCTGAAGGAGAGTTCAGTTCCCATTGCTTGATGAAGACAATTCCAGAAATGAGAAGTGAACTGAGGTCCACGATCTGAGACAATGACTTTCGGAACACCGTGGAGACAAACAATTTTAGCAATATAGAGCTCTGCCAATTGCTTGCCATTAAAAGTGGTTCTGACCGGGATGAAATGAGCCACTTTTGTTAGACGATCAATAATCACCCAAATGGCATCAAACCCATTCTGAGATTTTGGAAGTCCGGTAACAAAATCCATACCGACTTCTTCCCATTTCCATTGTGGAATAGGCAAAGACCAAGGGTACCGCAGGTTTCAAATGCTCACTTTAACCCTTTTGCAAATATCACATTCAAAGAACATATTGAGCAATTTGCCTTTTCATCCGCTCCACCAAAATGTCTTCTTCAAGTCCCGTACATCTTAGTACTTCCAGGATGTATAGAAAACTTGGAATTATGAGCTTTTTGAGAATTAGCTCTCTCAATCGAGAATTTGAAGGTACCACCAAACGATTGCGATAACGAATGGTACCACGAGCATCTTCGTAAAATTCATTGGCTTTACTCGCCTTCATGTTTTTTTGATCTCTGCTACTCAAAGATCGCTTTTACGGGCCTCGAATTTGATCTTCGAGTGTTGACTTTACTTCCAAAGTAGCAAGAAATCCATCTTCGACCATTTCGAGACTTAAGCGCCGAAGTCAAGACATAAACTCTTAGTCAAAGGAATTGTGGATAAGCAATTGCACCGTGACTTCTCGCTAGAGCATCACCACAACATTGGCTTTGCCAGATGGTAGTGAATACCCATATCGTAGTCTTTGATCAATTCAAGCCATCTTCTTTGTCTCATATTCAGATCAACTTGAGTGAATATGTATTTGTGCTCTTATGATCAAGATAGATTTCGAACGATTGCCAAGAAGGTAATGTCGCCAAATCTTTAATGCATGGACTATGGCCGCCAATTCCAAATCATGGGTAGGATAATTCACCTCATGAGGTCAAGAATCGCTCGATGCATATGCCACAACTCGCCCTCTTGCATAAGCACACACCAAGTCCATGGCGAGATGCATCACAATAGATATCAAAATTTTATGGATATCTCGGAAGAGTGAGAACAGAGCTTCATCAGAGCTTTCTCAAAAGTCAAAACTGTTTTCACATTCCATCGACCAAAAGAATTTGTTCTCTTTCTTCAAGAGTCGAGTCGATGGTCCGAAATCTTGGAAAAGTTTTCAATGAACCTACGGTAATACCCGCAAGTCCAAGGAAACTTCGATTTCGTGAACATTCTTGGTCGCTTCCAATCTAGTACATCTCAGACTTTGTCGATCATCAAGAATACCTCCTTCGGATAATACATGACCCAGAATGCAACTTGCTTGAGCCGTAAGGCACACTTACTAAATTTAGCATACAAATGATGCTTGCGAAGTGTATCCAAAGACAAGTCTCAAATGATGCTCATGCTCTTCGTCGACTTGGAGTAGATAAGAATGTCGCCAATAAACACAACAACAAACTTATCCAAGAAATCCATGAATACTGAATTCATTAGATTCATGAAATAAGCAGGAGCATTTGTTAGACCAAAGGACATAACAAAGATACTCGATAATCCATAACGAGTAGAGAATGCTGTTTTAGGAATATCCTCGCCTAACCTTGATCCGATGATAGCCCGATCGCAAATCAATCTTTGAAAAGACACGGGCTCCAGTTAACTGGTCAAACAGATCATCAATTCGGGGAAGAGGATACTTATTCTTGATAGTAACCTCATTTAACGGACGGTAGTCTACACACATCCGTAATGTCCGATCTTTCTTTTGACAAAGATGGCGGCATCCCTGTGGTGAGGAACTTGGTCGAATGAATCCTTGTCAAGCAATTCTCCAAGCTGCTTCTTCAACTCAAACAGCTCATTGGAAGGCATGCGATAAGGTCTTCTTGAAATAGGAGCAGTACCAGGAACTAGTTCAATCACGAACTCTACTTCCCGATCTGGTGGCATACCGGGAAGGTCTTCAGGAAAGACATCCTGATATTCACACACTCTCGGTAATCGACTCCAGAGTAGGAGTGGTTTCACTTTCAATGCACCAAGGTGAGAATGAATTGTTCTAGACCTAAAAATGACTGAAAGACCATTCTGATTAGTAAGGGATATGGTTCGCTGGGCACAATTGATTTGGCCGAAATTTTGGGATAGCCAGTTCATACCCAAAATGACATCTATCCCTTTAAAGTCTATCACAATCAAGTTTGCCCAAAAATCGCCCTTCAATATTGATATTGACATTAAGGCGATTTGATCACCATAAATCTTGACCTGTGAGTGAATAATATGAGGTGGTTGAAGCAGATGCATGTCTAATCGATGTTGAGTAGCAAATTGCCTACTAATAAAGAATGGGATGCTCCAGAGTCAAATAAAACAATGAGCTGAAATAAAATTGACTAGGAGCATACCAAGGATAACCTCAGTGTCTCGCCGCTTCTTCAAGAAATAATTGATTCACACGGCATGATCGAACAGGTCGCTTAACAACTACCTTTGGGGAAGGTGCAGACGACAAGAGTCGGAGATGGTGAATGTGGTAACCCTTTTGCCTTAGCAAAACATTGGTTTGCAAAATGTCCCGGGCGACCACAATGATAACATATCACCCCCGGCCTAACATTGATAGCAGAAGGTGGTCTGTGTCCACTAGGTCGGGACTGTCCAGCGGGTGGCGGTGGACGAAAAGCAAACACCGGCGCCCTGGGTGGAGCTGGAGCTGGCGCTCGGAAAGACTGAGGTTGCCACAGACGCGGTCTAACTGAACGACCACTATATGTGAATTGGGTGGCCTTCTGCCGCTTCCGTGAATCTTCCAAAGCCTTGCTCTTGGTCTCAGCAATGATGGCTTTGTCCACAAGATGTTGAAAATTTCTGAAATCTTGTATTGCCAAAGCCAACTGCAATTCTTCAGATAGCCCATTCATGAAACGGTTTCGACGACGAGTGTCCGTCGAAACATCGTCGTGGTCATCGAGCAAGAAAATTGAACTCATGAAGATACTCGGTCACCGACTTTCGCCTTGCTTGAGAGCGAGAAATTCGCCGCTTGAGCATCATCATTCCTCAGAATATGGGCTTGAAAAGCCTCCATGAACTCAAGCCGTAGGAGTATGTCCAGTAGGTTGGATAGCCTGATAATTATCCCACCAATTACTAGTCGGTCCAACACCGGTAGCTAGAATATAAGACCTTCTCCTTTCGTAACATTGGGCAATGGTCACTTCTTTTCAATTTCGAAGCCAATCCTCTGCCTCCATTGATCCTCGAGCCGAGAACATCGGCGGGTTAGTTCGCGAAAATCACGAGACTACCTCGCCCATGTTGAACTCCTCGACCACCGTGTAGGAGCAGCGGAGGTATTACGCGCAACTGCTCCAATATGCGCTGTCGATCCATGCGGTTGCGCCAATTTGCATGAGCACGCCCGCCATGGTGGGTGGTGGAGGAAGCTCTCTCCCGACGACCACTTTGCGGACCATGAGATCCGGAAGGGTCACCGCTTCTCCACGAGTTTGTAGAACAGGTGGAAAACCTCTCCTCTTGTTGTGTTCGCGATCGAGTGGTTGGTCCTGTCATCCTATTGCCATATAATGGTTAACAACATAACAAGGATACACTCGTGCTACACATACAAGCTTTGGAGAAAGAAATTAATTAAATACTAAACCTAAGCATGCAGTATGTCATGATATGCAACCAATTAACACCAAAAACAATAACACACCACAAGTTGACCTCTAATTAACAGCCAACTAACACCAAAATAACACCAAGCCGAGTACAGCAAAAGGGCAGCATTACTTTATTAACACCATAAGTCCAATACACATGTCGACCACTACAATACCAAGTTCCAAAATACAAAAGTTAGTACCCAAGATTTATACAAAACATAAGCTAGACTATTACACAATATTTATTACACAATACTACCTATTGCACAACTATAGTCGAATCCCACATCCAAATTTCTAAGTATAGTCGTTATTGTTAAAATTCACCGAACTCATTTAACATATGAGCTTCGTGAACCCGTATCTATGGGATCCCTAGGGTGATGAGACGAGTAGGGAACCTAGCAGCAAGTGATGTCCACCAGGTGTGTAGGTCACCGAGCACGAGGAAATCCAAAGAGACATCCGGCCTCGACGGATCGACCAAGGACAGGAACAAGTCCAGGCACCTCTGGAAGTCGCAATCCCCGTGGTACAGTGGCAGCTGGAGGAATCTCATTGTTGCCATAAAGCACGTTACGAGGAACGCGATTCGTGGTAACACCAAGCCTCAAGTATTCCCTGCGCCTCGTGCGCATTTACGGCGGGTTTCCCATAACTCGCACACGAGACAGTGATAGGTTTGGTCCATGATACGGACCAACCTCGCTAACTCGCGCACGTATGGGTCTTCTCCAAACTGAATCTCATCAAACGCAATCACATCCGATCTAGGACCTTGTTTTGGGAAGTGCACATAGGGTGGCTGAGACAGCTCCGTCAAGTCATGACGAAGGAGGCTCATCATCCTACGCGCAGCTTCCTGCACGGCCATAGATTCGGAGGTGGCACGTGTATGGATGCAGTAAGGAACACTACCCACCACCGCTCAAGCGATCACATTAATGATAGCTTGGTATTCTTCCATACCAGGACCTCGGTCTCGACGGTAGATGGCATATTCTGGCTGATAAGTGAAATTAGCACGCCACATCATATCCCGAAGTATAGCTGGAAACCCATCCACTTCTTCGGCTCGAGTCTCCTTGATCAGATACCAGCCACTCATCTACAGAGAAAGACAAGGTAGATAAGAGACTGATCTTGAAAAATCCAACAGAAAGGTGGATAAGAATTGATACTAAAAGAAGATAAGGAATAAAAGATAGCAGACTTAGATCTTTTAGAAATTAATTTAAGTTAAAATAATGTCACAGAGACTCACTAAAGGTAACAACCATGCTAATTCTATTCTACAGGCAACCGTATGCTCTGATACCAACGCTGTGAGACCCTTAATTATTGGGATTGTGCCAATTATAATTATATCGGTAGCATAATTTTAATTAAGGAACAGTGTAATGTCCTTAATAAAGATCATACTAGAAGCATAATCATAACAAGTAACAATCCAACAATTAGGTTCCCGGATATATGTCATGCAATAGTTCCCAGGATTGACGACTATTGCGCATATATCCTTAAAACAACATTGCATCATACACATACACAAGGCATACATTACTCACATAATTATACATCAAATATTACATTGTATTTCGGTTGCTACAGTACCAGGTCTGTTACAGTAACAGATGACCTTGGGTCATCACAAAAGAGCAAAAGCGAAGCAAAAGATAAACACCATCAATGGCCCCATTATCCCGCAGTTATTGCGTGGAGACTAGAATTAGCATTACTCGTTAGCGCCACCCAGATCGGGCGCTAACGGGCATCTCATAAAGAAAACCATCGTCACCGCAACAAGGGTTTATAAAACCCCGAGTACGAAAGGTACTCAAAGAAGTCTTACACAAACTAATAAAAGAAAGTGGTTGTTAGAACCTATACAATGGAGTAGAAAGTATATATGCATAAGGTTGACAATGTAAGGTTTAAATGGTTCAGTTTGCATAAAGCGATACATATTAACCTACAATTGCTAAATTTTGACAAAGCAGTTTTAATAATTCAATTTGGACTAAAAACAGAAGTAATTGAACATAAGCAAAAACAAGATCAATAATAGTCACAGATCATTACCAAACCGAGCATGACACTCCTCATGCCGAAATTAATAATTCCCAAAACCCAATTTAGAGCAAATTCTATACAGATGACATCAATCCAAGCGTTGTCCGTAACCGTGGACACGGCTATTCAATAGTTTTAACCTGCGCAGGGTGTACATCTTTACCCACACGATTTAGTTAGCCCGTAAGCCATCTAGAACAATAGCACACTTCCTTTGGTATGCCGCCGTAAACTAAAATTTGGTATTTTTCAACAAGTTAACACTATTGAGTTGATGACCCATGTGAAACTAATCCCGCTTAAACAACGATCGATAGCATATATTCAACCGAGGCTCACATGTTGTACAGGAATGCCGACCAGTAATTAAATGCAAACTCGTGTTAGCCACACATATTACAATCGCTAGCGGGGCCCTCAAGGTACGTACATGCGATGTAACACATCTACGCCTTACCCTTCTAAGAACATCCGATATCGATATAAGCTCCACATGGCATACGACACGGCCAAGACTTAAGCATCTATGCCATATGAAATCAATACACATGTCCTTACTCTCCTGATCCAACTCAATAATATTAACCCTTTACTTAACCAAACAATACCCATACACTCAAGTGTGGAAGCACGTTAGCTTGAATTGGGCCGTCGAGTTCACCCTTAATCAACCTGCATAAGACATCCACAGCTTCCCATTCTCGCACTAGGCACCATCACTAGCATCCACTTGTCCAGATTTGAAATAAATTTAACAACAAGATTTAGATTCATTTCATATTTAAATAAACTGAACAAAGAATCAACAGAAATAAAATGTATTTGTTGTTCCCTGTGTTTGACAAGATAAGCTTGCCAAACACTACCGTTCTATGGACTGCATGGCTAAGCAAAATTGAAACTAAGTATTACATCACCACAAACTACCTTAGGTTGAGTGTATGATCAATTCAAGGTAAGCCATAAGTTCAGTCATAGCTAACTAGGAACAGAGCATAAATAGTTTTTAGAAAATTGCATGCAACAAGATTACCAGATTTTATAAATCTACGGTTCAAAAGATTAGGATCAACATGGTGCGAGAGGAAGCTTGCCTTGGTAATAATAGATAACCTCTTGTTCAGGTTCTTGTGGCTCAAGAAAAGTTTCAACCACTTGTAAGAACCGAAATCTAGAACACAAAAGCCCAATGAATAGCAAGAAAATGGCAGAGAGCAAAATGCGTAAAAAGTGCATGATCAATAGCTCAATGCATATTTAACAACATGCTTAAGTTATATCTTACTTAAGGACAATACCTCATATTTAATAGCTGCTGATACAAGTTATCAAAATTTAGTGGTTTAGTAGCACTACAGTTTCAGAATTTGGGAAAACCAAAACAGGACAGGTTAGATAATTTGTTAATTCACTTATACTACAAACAAGATATCTTTGTTCAAACTTGCTCTCCCTTTTTAGTAATCCTGAAATTTGGAATGTATTCAGTACAGGTTCAAGTGATCTGTTCTTTTAAATCTGCCCAAGATATCTATTTTTCTTCAACAGACAAGGGTAGAAGCCTTAACTCATTACTTATACATTTTACTATAAGAAATAGAAGCTACAACTTGTTGCATGCTGTCGGCATGACCAGCTATAGCAGCCAAGACAAGAGTTTGAGCTTCAGGTTAAGCTACAGTGTCAGTTTTAGCAAAACTGCAATTTGGACAGATTGCACGGAATGATTTGCTGCATCATTATACTATAACAAAAGAGTATTTTTGATTAAGCTACAGCTAGACAGGTAAGACTAAAAGTTTAACTCATCACTTAGCATCAATTAACACTAACTATCAATTTTTGGTTGAAACAGGACTGCTGTTTTCAGGTTCAGGACTGCAGGACAGAATGCTAAATTGAAGTTTGGTGATCTAAACACACACTAGTAAAGTGCTATGATGAAGTTTAGAGTATTCCTATCTAATGTAGCAGGTTACCTTATCATTTGCTAGCAGTAATTGACAAGAGATAATGAAGATACTGTGTAATGTCAGGTTAACCTAAAATAAGACAGAGCACAATCGGCTGTTTGGACAGATTGCAGAAAATTGAATTTTGCTGTTTTATGAAGTATGAACAAAGTAATATTTTGGTTAAAGTTGTTACTAAACAAGTAAGCTAAAGTCTAATATCATTCCTTAGCACTAATTGATAAGAATTGGAGATCAAGAAACTTGCTGTGCATGCTGTTGGCTGATTGTCCACAAAATAGCAAAACAAAGATTGCAGGTTTAGGCTGATTTGAAAATATACAAAACAAAAGATTCTTAATTGGAGCTAAAGCTAATCTTTAGAATAGATAATACACCAGACCACCTTGCTAACACCAACCAATAAAGATTGACAGAGGATGACCTTGCTACAGCTCTAGTTGGTTCACCCGACAAAACAGCAACAGGAGAAGAGTCTTTGCCAACTAACTGATTTGGAAGCATCAAGAATAAAAGAATGGTTGCTAGAGATACTAGGATTTAGTAGGAGGCTATCCAGACTTGAAGATTTAATAGCAAAGCTCAAAATCTTGAAAATGATATGAAAGACCTAAAAGTTCAAAAAAAGAAACCATTCGGTAATATCAAGATTTGAGCATCCTGAGCATAAATGGGTGATTCCAGTGAGCTATTGAGGTTCCTAAGAAGCTCAAGATGGGAAGAATTAAGGATATAACTCACCAGTTAGAGTTGGAGAAGAGAGATTGCAATTTTGGCGAACAAAGCAAGATTTGAAAATCTGCTCACCTGCTTTTGACCAAGAACGAAAATATGAAGAAAGGCTTGAGCTAATGGATCACAATACATGATCTTGACTTGAAGGATTGAAGAATCACCTCACCGGAGCAAGAAACCACCAAAAGATGCTCCAATGGGCGATGGTCCATCGAGAGCCACTCCTTGCTCAACCTACAATGGTTGCCACAATCCACATGATAAGATGAATTGAGCATGCAAGCATGTAGGGATAACAGGAGTGAAGGCAAGAATTCTTCACTGGACAAGAAAAGAGATGAGGGAAGCTTCACGGTCAACAATGTCAGAGAGCCCAAAAGCTAGGGTTTAATGGAGGTTGAACCTCCAGGGCACATGGAGAGAATTCTGGAGATGGATGCGGTGGCAAGTTGGGGCCAGTGGCGAGAGGTTCATCCACAAGCTCCGGGTGATCTCCCCCCATTTTCCGGCTTTGGTCGGCTGCTGCCCACAGCGAGAGAAGGAAGAGGGAGAGAGAGGGAGAGAGAGAGAAGCCACCGCTCAGGCTTCCTTTGCTAGCAAAGAAAGAAATATCCCACGGTAGCTCCTTGCTCGCCAGCAAAGAAAGCACTTGGTGCTCGTCGAACTCGGGAGCGAAGGATCCCGAATTCTTCGTGTTCATACATTAGTCCAGATAGCTAATGTACACAGCTAAACAAAAGTGATAATCAAAACATATCACGATTTTATTAATATTTATTCAGAGTTTATTACAAAGGGCCCGAGGCCAAATAAAGTAAAACACAATGAAGCGTAATAATAGTAGTAGACCCAACGATTCGCCACAGTAATCGTCTGGGCGCAGCCTTAGGCGCCAAGATCCTCACCGCCTTGATAGATATCTTCTCCTAATAAAGATTATTCAAGAAGAGTGAGCACTACTACCGTGCTCGCAAGTTACACCCAATATGGAATTGATATGCATGCATAAGGTAGACAATGGATACCGGCAAGGTTATTTTATGTAGCGTTAGCTTTAATTTTAAATAATCATATTAGATTACAAAGCCATTTTATACAATAATCTAAATCACCATTTTAAATAACAATAGTTTATTGTGGATAACCTCCATAAAAGATGATGGATATCCTCCAATCACAATGGCTACCCGCCTAATTTTCCCACAGACTATCCATCCCGAAATTATCTCTTGAAATCATTTTAAAACCAAAACAAAACTAACTCGAGTGGCTTTGCTAGCATGTCCATGACCGTGGACGCGCTATTCAATAGTTTTACACTCGCAGAGTTTGTACAACTTTACCCACACGAGATATTATACTTTTGTGTCGGCCAATCCACGCTTCCTAAGGCGTGACAGAGCAAACATCACAAGGTCGTTATAATGTTCTACCTTAAAGTACTTGTGCCCGCTAAGGTTTCGCTTCCATTGACCGACTGCCCTCCGAAAACCCCTCTTGCGCCAGATGGGAAAACTGTCACCCGACACCCATACATACAACATAGCACAAATAACTAAAAGGTATTACAAATTATTAAGCTGTGTCCTGCCCATACAGACATGTGGTTGTACGATAAGGCATAACAAAATGCGCCAAAGACCGGTCCTCAATTGACTTGGGCGCTATTCAATTTAAACCTCGGTCTTAATCTTAACTGACTAAGCCCGCATAAACCTCGCACCCACCATTCATCCTTTTCGCCAAGTCCAAACCCTTTTGATTTTATTTCTATAAAACCATCTTTACAAATTCTCTATGGTAAAACAATACCATAGTTTTAATTTTCAAAGAAATTTTATTGAGTTGGCTAAAATTCTCCCAAAAACATAAATCATGGTCTAAGTATTTATGAAGCATTTGATTATTAAACATAATAATTTATCTAAGGTGACAAAGGAATGTCAAGGCAACATCCAAAATTTGGCATACAAGGATAATAGGAATAACTAATTATTTAAACAGAATTTGAAATACTTGAATAAAATTATGCATGCATTTAATAATTTAAAACTGAATTTAATTAACTTTAAAATAATAGGGCAAAATGGTCAAAGTATAACTTGCCTTCGCAGTACCGAAAATCTACGCCTTGAGAAGTATCTAATTCCTAATCGTCAAGTCTAAACGTGAAAATAAGTCAAATCAAATAGAATTCAAATAAAACTCAAAAATACAAAATAAACCAAGTCTAAATATAATAACTTTGTTTTATTGAGCTAAATAATCAAATTATAAAATTTTAGAAATTTGTTTCACTAAATTTGGAGTTAGGATTCAATTATTATGAATTTTACAAATTTTAACCTAAATTTGAGATTTAAATGAATTCTAAATTCTAAAACAAAACAAAACTGAACTCCAAGTTGAATAATTATATTTTATTTAGTTAGACAATAATTTTCTAAAATTTTAGCAACTTGAATCATCTAATTTGGAGTTATAATGCAAAAGTTATGAATTTTACAAATTTTAAACCAAATCATTATTTAAACAATTTTCTCGAATTATTCTCCTAAAGGAAATTCTAATTATTGCGCATGATGACGCCAGCGATGATTTTCCGGATTTAAATGAATTTGAATTAATTTTCCGACAGTGGGGCCTACATGTCATTGACATGGCTCACATGGACCAAGTCCACGAGCCTTAGGGCTCCTGGAGGTGGCGCCGAGTTGGCGTGGAGGGTGACGGGCCATCACGCTGGCCGCCACGCCGGACTCGAGCCGACGTGGCGCCGTGTTGGCGCCGAGGTGGCCAGCCACGAGGCCGAGTCCGGCGAGGTTCGGCGATCACTTTTGCCGGCGCTTACGCGCCATGGCGAGGGCGCGAGGGCGCTATCGAGAGGGGGAGACGCCAACACGATGCTTACCAATTTAGCGGCGCGCGTGACCGAGGCTCGCTTGAGTTGAGGTTTAGCGGCGACGGCGCACGGTGTCGACGGAGAAGGTGATCTCGAGGGTCTTGGGCAAATGGGTGAGCGCACCGTGATCGCAATGACGCCGCGAGGTCATGGTGGCGGAGATGAGGATGCGGCGACGACGAGACGCCGAATTGAAGAAGATGTAAACTTGGCCGCCGGTGAGAAATTCCAAATTCCACAAGGTGAGAGCGAAGGGAGTGAGTGAGTGGCGGCGCGAAGTCATGGAGATGGAGGCGCCCCGAGGCTCCTTTATAGGGCCGGGCAAAGAGAGACGGAGATCGTGGTGCGGCTTCAATGGCGGCGGCGAGCGGTGGAGGTTAAAGAGGGTTAAAGAGAGGGAAAACGCGAAGGGAAGCGAGAGAAACGTGGTTTGAATGCGCATTTATCGCGCAAGTAAGGAGACGAATGGCCGCGCTTAAGAGCTTCACGAAGGGCGGCAATGGCGGCGGTGCACGCGCGCGCGCTTAGAGAAGAAAGGAGGAAAACGACGAGCGCGGGTGGTTGGATTTCGATCCAAGGGTGCGTGAGCAACCGTAAGGCGTGTTCAAGGTGAGGGCCGCCTCGATGCATATCGGACGGCTGCTGAGTTGGGAGAGCGGGCACAAGCAGGAGCGAAATGGGCCTAAGCTTTTACCAACACTGCTTAGGATTTTAATTGGTTTTCCATTTTAAAAATTCAGATTAATTCATTTTAGCTTTAGAATATAGCAAAATACTTCCAATAATTCTAGAAAAATTCACATAAATTCTTAGAGTCATTTTAGACTTAATAAAATTATTTCCAACTTAAACTTGATAATAGATTTTGCAGTTAAATTTATTTTAGCTTTAACTAATTAGGGAAAAGTTTTAAAAATTTCAGAATTTCCACAAAAATAAATAATTTTAAATTTTCTCTGAAATTAAAATTTTGGGCTGTTACAAACCTTCCCCCCTTAAAGGAATCTCGACCCCGAGATTCAGATTTGGCCAGCAAGAAGATGGGGATACTCTGCCTTAAGATCTTCCTCTCGTTCCCAGGTGGCTTCACTTTCTGGGTGGTGGCTCCACTGGACTTTATATGATCGGATGATCTTGCTCTCGTAACACGCCTCGCGACGCCTAGAATCTTGATTGGTTGTTCTACATAAGTGAGGTCTTCTTGTAGATCGACACTCTCTAAAAGAGTCTCGATCCTCCGCACTCAAGGCACTTTTTAGTTGTGACACATGAAAGACGCTAGTATCGCAGACAAGGAGGTTGGCAATTCCAACCGATAAGTTTACTTCACCTCTCTTGCCAAAATTTTGTAAGGACCCACAACTGGTGCGAAGTTTTCCTTTGGTTCGAAACCTTCTTACTCCCCTAAGTGGAGTAACTCGAGATAAACAAAATCTCCTATTTCAAATGTCAATTCTCTTCTTCGATTGTCAAGATAACTTTTCTCGCTCGGGTTTGAGCTACTTTCGACGCTCTCTTATTGCTTTTAACCTTGCTTTCAGCGTTTTTGATCAATTCTCGTCCAAGAATTGGTGCTCTCCTACTTCATCCCAAAGGAGCGGAGTTCGATTTTCGCCATATAAAGCTTCAAATGGAGACATCTCAGAAGCTAGCTTGATAGCTATTGTTGTACGAGAATTCGCAAAGGGTAGATTCTTGTCCCAACTTTTTCCATAATCTAAGGCACAGCTCAAGCATGTCCTCAAGAACTTGGTTGACGCTGCTCGCTTGACCATCCGTCTGAGGGTGATATCAGATCAAGTTGAGTCTGGTTCCTAAAGCTTCATGAAGACTCTTCCAAAATCGGATGTGAACCGAGAACCTCTATCGAGACAATCTTCTTGGGTACACCATGTAAACAAACAATCTTGGCCACATATATTTCGCTAGTTTGCTACTCGATAGGTGGTCTTGATCGAATGAAATGGGCCACTTTGGTCAATCGGTCAATTATCACCCAAATGGAGTCACATCCTGCTTGGGTCCTAGGAAGTCCCAGAATGAAATCCATACCAATTTCTTCCCACTTCCATTCAGAATCGGTAGTGGTTGCAACAAACCAATGGGTCTTTGGTGCTCGCTTAACTCGTTGACATATATCGCAATGTGCGATTTAACTCAGCGATTTCGCTTCATGTCGACTCCACCAATACTTCTCCTTCAGATCCCGTACATTTTGGTACTTCCGGATGAATGGAGTAGGGTGATTCATGAGCTTTTTAGAATTGACTGCTTTAATTCCTCACGATTAGGCACACAGATGCGATTTCCAAACCATACTGCTCCTTGCTCATCCTCGAGAACTCGGGCTTTGCCTCTTCTCATATTCTTTTGATTTCTTTGATGTCTTCGCCTTCTAACCGCTTTTTCTAACTGACTCAAGAGTGGGTTGAACTTCCAAAGCATTGACACATCCTTGGTTGACAATCTCCAGATTTAGATGCTTCAGCTTCATACAATTCGCCGATTCTTCCAACCAGATGGTATTGCAATACGCTTTTCTACTCGTGGCATCCGCAACTACATTTGCTTTACCCGATGATAATGAATTCCAAGGTCGTAATCTTTTATCGCTCTAGCCATCTTCGTTGTCCGAGGTTGAGTTCGATCGAGTAAAATGTATTTCAGACTCTTATGATCCGTGAAAATCTCACAAATGTTACCAATAAGATAATGCCGCCAGATTTTTAGAGCATGCACAATTGTCGCTAACTCGAGATCATGAGTCGGATAATTTCTTCGTGTGGTCTTAATCGACGAGATGCATAAGCCACTACTTTACCTTCTTGCATAAGTACACATCCAAGTCCTTGACGGATGCATCACGTAAGATTTCAAAATCCTTATGAATATCAGCAAGATAACACCGGTGCGTATACTAATCTCTTCTTCGCTTCTTGTAAACTCTTTTCACGTGCCTCATTCCATTCAAACTTTTTCTCCTTTTTCGAAGTTGAGTCATGGGTCTTGCTATCTTGGAGAACCCTTCAATAAATCATGTAATACCCCGCTAATCCAAGGAAACTTCTCACCTCCGAGACAGACTTGGGTTGTTTCCAATCCATTACGGCTTCAACTTTGATCGATCTATCGAACTCCTCCCCGCCGACACAATATGTCCAAGGAATGCCATTTGACTTAGCCAAAATTCGACTTGCTAAATTTGGCATAAAGCTGATTTTCTCTAAGTTTTCCCAAAATTATTCTGAGATGATCCTCGTGTTCTTCTTCATTCTTTGAATAAATGAGAATGTCATCGATGAACACAACCACAAACTTATCCAGGAATTCCATGAACACTTTGTTCATCATATTCATGAAATAAGCAGGGGCGTTTGTCAAACCGAACGACATCACTCGGAATTCATACACCCATATCTAGTTGTGAATGCAATTCTTGATATCTTCCGGTCTCGATCTTCGCTGGTGATAGCCAGATCTCAAGTCAATCTTCGAAAATACACTTGCTCCCTTTAATTGATCAAACAGATCATCGATCCTAGGTAGCGGGTACTTATTCTTGATTGTCACTTCATTAAGTGATCTGTAATCCACACACATTCTCATACTATTGTCTTTTTTCTTGACAAATAATACCGGTGCTCCCCAAGGTGATGAGCTTGGCAGATATAACCTTTTCTGCTTTTAGTTCCATTATCTGCTTTTTCATCTCGCCAACTCATTGGCCGATTCTCGAGGGTCGCTTGAGATTGGGGCGGTCCTCGACTAAGTCAATTATAATACTACGCCCTCGTCGGGTGGCATGCCGTAGTTCATCGTGAAAACATCCGAAATTCTTGTACCATCGGTATATCTTCAAGCTTTAACTCTTTCAAGTCGGTTAGAACTCGATCTTCCTCCCAGATTAGTCTTGGGCTTGAATTCCACCGAGATTCCTTGCTTATTGGTAAGAGCAATAGACCTATTGGCACAATTTATTTGTCCTGATTCTTGGCTAGCCAATCCATTCCAAGAATCACATCCAAACCTTGAGAATGCAAAACTATCAAATCTGCTAGGAAGGTTACTCCTGATATTTCAAGGGTAAGGTTTGGGCAAAGATAACTAGTTCTCATTTCGAGCCCGGGAGTGAATTATCATAGGATTATCTAAAGGAGAGATAGGTAACCCATGTTTTCCCACAAATTTATTGGAAACAAAAGAGTGCGATGTTCTAATCAAATAGAACTAATGCGGTATCAATTGATTGGAAACGCACTCAAGGACGACATCCGTGTCGCTTGAGCTTCCTCTCGCAGTAACGTGGTTCACACGCCCTTCAGATATCGGATCGCCGCTTTTGATTGCCACCGTGGTCGGAACTCCGGTGCCGCCTAGCAGTGGTGCACCTTGCGCTTCTTAGGGCATCTCATAGCATAATGCCCCGCCTCGCTGGTAAAGGGAAACAAGTCACTCCAGCTTGCCGATGAAATCGATTCTTCACGAGACCGACCTCCAGCTTGAGTTGCTACTAAGCCTAAAGTATTGGGGCGCCGCGTGGTACCGAGCTCGAGGGTGGAAGATCAAATCCTCCACGCCGTGGTGGCCGAGGTCGTAACGCGAGGCTTGGGTTGTCCTCCAAAGATTGTACTTCGAGCGCCATCCTTCTCTTGCGTTCTCCATCTCGCAGATGTTTGGCCTCCGGCGAAAAGCTTTATTCACTAACCGCCGGAAGTCAAGTAGTCATTGGAGACCACCGGATCGAGATCTCATCGCTTAAACCATCCATGAACCTTTCTCGCTTTTCTTCATCACTAGCCACATCTCGCCGGGCATAGCGAGCAAGTCGGTTGAATTTGTGCAGTATTCCCCACCGCGCGGTTGCCTTGTTTGAGCGCTGCGGAACTCTTTCTTCTTTAGGGTCATTATCCTCATGGAATATGTGCATGGCGAAAAGCCCGCACAAACTCCTCCCAAGAGATAGTCTCACAGACAAGATGGGAGATGTTATAGTTATCCCACCATTCTCGATGCGGGACCGTGAGTGATGAGAGGCAAACAGACTCTCTCACGATCAAGACATTGAGTGATATCCAGCTTCTTCCCGATAGCACGGATCCAAATATCGGCATCCATTGGCTCAGGTCACCGGAGAAGGTTTGGTGGACGACACGCATAAATTCGCCATGGTCAATCTTTTGTGCAGGAGGTGGTGGTGGTGCTTGGTTGATGTTAATGGATCGAGCTAACAGTGTCTATCGATGTGTCGATTGACACATCATCCGCGCCAATCGTGCCCTTCTGCCGTGGAGGAGGTGGTTGCCGGACGTGGTTTTCCGTAATCTGCTTGATTTCTTTGGTTTTGAGCGCTACCATCACGCCAAGGTGGTAACCATCTCGTGGAATCTTCTAAAGACTCGTAATAGAGTATATAAATAAAGTTCTAAGGAATAATATTTTTAACAGCCCAAGAACTAATAAGCACAAGACAAAAGAACCAAATTTTGCCAAAAATAGTCCTTTTATTATTTTATTTTATTGTTTGATTATGGCTATCACAAGAGACATTGATAGCTCATAATTCGTGATCTAATGATCATATGAGATACAACTAAGGTGTAAGAGGGTATAACTGCTCGCAAGTACTACCCTCTCCCGCCTTTGTATATAGCCACTTCTTCTTCCATTGCCAAATTTCTTCTCGTGATTCAGCAGTCGTTCGAGTATTACGCAGCTCATCCAGAGTGTTCCCGTGAGGCATAATCCATTGCCTTAGACAGTCCACTTGGTGAGTAAGCTCAGAGAGTCCTCATACTCAAGCAGATCTAAAGGTGCTATCCAAATTTAGCCTGAATGTGCATGGGTGGTAGTGAAACCTGAGTCCTCAAAATAATTGTTGTAAATATGGCGAGGCGACGGTTGCCTCTCCGCTGCATCCTCAAGTCCATCAACGAAATTATCACGCCTCACCGGGCCAAGATGTGGTGGTTTGTGTTTGGTTGAAGGTTGGCGAGAGGATTACTTCAAGTCTCCAACGCCTTGGTTCCCCACTTTATACATGTACCCTTGATAAGTTGGTCTCGTTGTAACCTAAGTGTTGCATCATCTTCCATAGAAGTGCAGCCCAGTGTCCGGCGAAAATTCCATGGGAAATCCGGGTTGGTTGTTCAGCCATCTACAATTTAGAGAATAAGATAAGTTGATAACCATTTTAAAAAGAAGTGTTGAGAAGACTCTTGAATAGACTCAAAATATGTTTAGTTTTTGAAAAATAAATCCTTAAGAAAATTCTAAAGCCATTTACTCTACAATGATATGGCTCGATACCACTTTTGTCGAACTCGGAGCGAAGGATCCCGAATTCTCTCGTGTTCATACATTAGTCCAGATAGCTAATGTACACAATCAAACAAAAGTGATAATCAAAACATATCACGATTTTATTAATATTTATTCGAGTTTATTACAAAGGGCCCGAGGCCAAATAAAGTAAAACACAATGAAGCGTAATAATAGTAGTAGACCCAACGATTCGCCACAGTAATCGTCTGGGCGCAATTTAGGCGCCAAGATCCTCACCGCCTTGATAGATATCTTCTCCTAATAAAGATTATTCAGAAGAGTGAGCACTACTACCGTGCTCGCAAGTTACACCCAATATGGAATTGATATGCATGCATAAGGTAGACAAAGGATACCGGCAAGGTTATTTTATGTAAGCGCTAGCTTTTAATTTTAAATAATCATATTAGATTACAAAGCCATTTTATACAATAATCTAAATCACCATTTTAAATAACAATAGTTTATTGTGGATAACCTCCATAAAAGATGATGGATATCCTCCAATCACAATGGCTACCCGCCTAATTTTCCCACAGACTATCCATCCCGAAATTATCTGTGAAATCATTTTAAAACCAAAACAAAACTAACTCGAGTGGCTTTGCTAGCATGTCCATGACCGTGACGCGCTATTCAATAGTTTTACACTCGCAGAGTTTGTACAACTTTACCCACACGAGATATTATACTTTTGTGTCGGCCAATCCACGCTTCCTAAGGGCGTGACAGAGCAAACATCACAAGGTCATATAATGTTCTACCTTAAAGTACTTGTGCCCGCTAAGGTTTCGCTTCCATTGACCGACTGCCCTCCAAAACCCCTCTTGCGCCAGATGGGAAAACTGCTCACCCGACACCCATACATACAACATAGCACAAATAACTAAAAGGTATTACAAATTATTAAGCTGTGTCCCGCCCATACAGACATGTGGTTGTACGATAAGGCATAACAAAATGCGCCAAAGACCGGTCCTCAATTGACTTGGGGCTATTCAATTTAAACCTCGGTCTTAATCTTAACCAGACTAAGCCCGCATAAACCTCGCACCCACCATTCATCCTTTTCGCCAAGTCCAAACCCTTTTGATTTTATTTCTATAAAACCATCTTTACAAATTCTCTATGGTAAAACAATACCATAGTTTTAATTTTCAAAGAAATTTTATTGAGTTGGCTAAAATTCTCCCAAAACATAAATCATGGTCTAAGTATTTATAAGCATTTGATTATTAAACATAATAATTTATCTAAGGTGACAAAGGAATGTCAAGGCAACATCCAAAATTTGGCATACAAGGATAATAGGAATAACTAATTATTTAAACAGAATTTGAAATACTTGAATAAAATTATGCATGCATTTAATAATTTAAAAACTGAATTTAATTAACTTTAAAATAATAGGGCAAATGGTCAAAGTATAACTTGCCTTCGCAGTACCGAAAATCTACGCCTTGAGAAGTATCTAATTCCTAATCGTCAAGTCTAAACGTGAAAATAAGTCAAATCAAATAGAATTCAAATAAAACTCAAAAATACAAAATAAACCAAGTCTAAATATAATAACTTTGTTTTATTGAGCTAAATAATCAAATTATAAAATTTTAGAAATTTGTTTCACTAAATTTGGAGTTAGGATTCAATTATTATGAATTTTACAAATTTTAACCTAAATTTGAGATTTAAATGAATTCTAAATTCTAAAACAAAACAAAACTGAACTCCAAGTTGAATAATTATATTTTATTTAGTTAGACAATAATTTTCTAAAATT
Organism: Phyllostachys edulis; assembly: GCA_036346405.1. Lineage (NCBI taxonomy): Eukaryota > Viridiplantae > Streptophyta > Magnoliopsida > Poales > Poaceae > Phyllostachys > Phyllostachys edulis. Next base: position 68,391,204 of record CM070553.1, on the reverse strand, counting down.
TTAGCAACTTGAATCATCTAATTTGGAGTTATAATGCAAAAGTTATGAATTTTACAAATTTTAAACCAAATCATTATTTAAACAATTTTCTCGAATTATTCTCCTAAAGGAAATTCTAATTATTGCGCATGATGACGTCAGCGATGATTTTCCGGGATTTAAATGAATTTGAATTAATTTTCCGACAGTGGGGCCTACATGTCATTGACATGGCTCACATGGACCAAGTCCACTGAGCCTTAGGGCTCCTGGAGGTGGCGCCGAGTTGGCGTGGAGGGTGACGGGCCATCACGCTGGCCGCCACGCCGACTCGAGCCGACGTGGCGCCGTGTTGGCGCCGAGGTGGCCAGCCACGAGGCCGAGTCCGGCGAGGTTCGGCGACCACCTTTGCCGGCGCTTACGCCCATGGCGAGGGGCGCGAGGGGCGCTATCGAGAGAGGGGAGACGCCAACACGATGCTTACTAATTTAGCGGCGCGCGTGACCGGAGGCTCGCTTGAGTTGAGGTTTAGCGGCGACGGCGCACGGTGTCGACGGAGAAGGTGATCCGAGGGTCTTGGGCAAATGGGTGAGCGCACCGTGATCGCAATGACGCCGCGAGGTCAAGGTGGCGGAGATGAGGATGCGCGACGACGAGACGCCGAATTGAAGAAGATGTAAACTTGGCCACGGTGAGAAATTCCAAATTCCACAAGGTGAGAGCGAGCGGGAGTGAGTGAGTGGCGGCGAAGTCATGGAGATGGAGGCGCCCCGAGGCTCCTTTATAGGGCCGGGCAAAGTAGGAGACGGAGATCGTAAGCGGCTTCAATGGCGGCGAAGCGGCGGAGGTTAAAGAGGGTTAAAGAGAGGGAAAACGGGCGGCGGGAAGCGAGAGAAACGTGGTTTGAATGCGCACGATCGCGCAAGTAAGGAGACGAATGGTCGCGCTTAAGAGCTTCACGGCGGCGGCAATGGCGGCGGTGCACGCGCGCTTAGAGAAGAAAGGAGGAAAACGACGAGCGCGGTGGTTGGATTTCGATCCAAGGGTGCGTGAGCAACCGTAAGGCGTGTTCAGGAGGGCCGCCTCGATGCATATCGGACGGCTGCGAGTTGGGAGAGCGGGCAAGCTGCAGGAAGCAGAAATGGGCCTAAGCTTTGCCCAACACTGCTTAGGATTTTAATTGGTTTTCCATTTTAAAAATTCAGATTAATTCATTTTAGCTTTAGAATATAGCAAAATACTTCCAATAATTCTAGAAAAATTCACATAAATTCTTAGAGTCATTTTAGACTTAATAAAATTATTTCCAACTTAAACTTGATAATAGATTTTGCAGTTAAATTTATTTTAGCTTTAACTAATTAGGGAAAAGTTTTAAAAATTTCAGAATTTCCACAAAAATAAATAATTTTAAATTTTCTCTGAAATTAAAATTTTGGGCTGTTACATGCTCAAAGGGAAAAGAAAAGATCAGCTGTCCAAAAGGAAATTGATGGTTGGGATCAGATCTTGGCCAGAAAATAAAAATAAAATGGAGATTTTAGATTATATAACATATCCAAGTTTCAAAATAAACAGTGATGCTACGAAAAACATCTTATTACTGTTTATTAAAACTGGGACTGTTACAGTGTGTGCACTATGTGCGTTGGTCGTGAGCCGTCCATCTCACGATCAATGGACCACGACCTCCACCCCGTTCGTGCGTGCGAGTTCCAAACGCGCCGCGCGCGATTCATTCTGGACCGTCCGATGCAACATCGACGGTCCACATTCGTTGGTTCCGCGTGTGAGCACCCGGATTTATTAGGCTCATAATACTTAGTCGTCCAATTGACCCTAGTATTATCAACCAAATAAACCTAGCCTCGAGAGATGTATACTTCCTGCATGCGCAAGACACATACCTCACAACAAAGAATGCATCAATTCCATACAACACATAGTACAAGCAACAAACCGTGGTTAACGTTAATATGGAATAGATATTACAAAAGAGAGGCCCTTAGGCCAAATAACAATAAACTACAAAGAGATAACAATGAAGCAAAAGTGCCATAAAGATGGCCAAAATAAGAGCCAACCAAAGGTGCCTTTAGCCCACAAGGCAATCGACCGACCGCCAAGCTAGTCGCTTCTCCCAACCACCAAGACAACATTAAAAGTAAAGCCCTTTGGGCTCTACCTCCTCTGCAACAAAGTTGTTAAGAAGCACATGAGTACAATAAATTGTTTATTGTACTGCAAGACCGACGTAAGATAACAGAACTATAATTTAGCTATATGCAAGCTTTATTTAAGTGGATGAGGCTTTGGACTCATTTAAGCACAAAGCAAGTTTTCATTTGCAATAATATAGTAGATTGAAAACAATTTGACAAAGCATTTTTAATTGTTGAAATAACAACGAGATAAATAACATGGTAACAACAACAAGAACAACCTGGAAGTGACCAACCCAAGTCACCACAACAATAGCATGAACTCCCCGTTCATACCAACCATGTCAAGTTTTAATTAAAGGTTGTAGTCTAGTCTTGAACGACCTTACCAAGCATGTCCATAACCTAGGACGAGGCTATTCAATAGTTTTATCCTGCAGGTGTACCATTGTACCCACACGCCGCATCGCTTTTCCTTTACGCACACTTCCGGTGTGTGCCGCACGGCTAAGTCCTACGAGACCTTTCCAAAGGATGAATGCTAATTACGAGCTGCACAACCCACGGGAGAAGGAGACATTAGACGACCTACCCTAAGCTAATGCTCCCTCCCACACTATACATATACATTTGTTTTGAAAACACACCAACCGAGCTCGCTCATAATTAACACCTCCTAGAGTACTTAGTCAAGAGGGTTCCATATGCCCTCAAGGGTTAGTACGCAAAAGCGCTTGGCTTAGTGACCCAAGTACTCGGTCCTTAGGGACCCTGCATACCACCACATTCCAAAAACCGCACCATCCATCCAATATGCCCAAGTCTAAATCAATCTTTTATTTTCAGCTTTTGATTTTACAATTAATCAAAGCACAAGTGCTGGACATATAGGAGTAATAATCATTTTTGTTGATCAAGATCATCGACTAAGTCGATGATCGCCCAATACTACCGATAGCTAAGCATGTCTAAGCAGAGGAAACGAACTACTAAGTGATAAGAGCTCATCCAACGAGCTCAAACCACAGCTAATAACCTAGGCTCATGGTAGTAGAGGATAAAGAATTCCTACAGATTATGCGACTATAGGATTACTAACGACATTTAACACAAAGTAGCATGCATACATAGAAGTAAAACAATATATTAAGCTTTAAAGTAATGGGACAATGATGGAAATGATCAAACTGCTTGCCTTGTTGCTGTTGCTCAAATTGTGGCAGAGGGTCGCCTCGGGATCACCACAAATGTCTAAACCTAACGGAAAAGCGATAAAGAACCGATAAGAACGATTTAAAGGCAACAAAGACAGCACAGCAAACGAACTCCAAATATCCTGAATTTTCTACAGAAGTAAGGGGATGATTTTTAGGAAATTTTGCAACAAGAACCAATGGATTTGGATTCTCAATGCAAAAGATATGAGCAAAACAATTCTGCTCAGCCCTAAAAATTACCAAACTGCACTATTCACTAATTTAATTATGAGGCAACATTTTCTAGAAAAGTGGTGAGGCTGAGATTTTTATTGTAAAACCAGCACCTCATGAGATGAATAACACAATTGAGTTCATCTCATTTGGAGCTATTATGCACTTTCTATAATTTTTCAAAAACAAGACTTGAACAAAATTATAATGCACAAATCCTCATTTTTATAACAGCAACAAGCTCAAAACTAATTTTCACAGTGAGTTCATTATTAGAGGAAACCAACAACGTTGGTCTCACTCAAAAATAATCTACAGAGCATTAGTTTTGTATTTTACAAGTTAAGCATTGATTTAAGTGTATATTTTAAAGTTGGTTTTAAAATCTAATGGCAAACTGTGCTCTGGAGTTGAACTCAACTTACAATCATTTTTGGATTAAAGTCAAGTCCAAGACAGAGCCAACATACTTTGAATGACCTCAAATGGATTTAAAATGAGAAAGATATGCAATTTTAAAGTTATACCTTATTTCACCTATAACTAAGACTTCACCGAATTTCTAAAACTCACAAGGGTATGGGAGGACGTGAGCCACGATCTCAGATCCAACGGCTCAAGACCTCCCAGAGAACATCACACACGCCAAGACGTGAAGTCCAGAGGTCCCGGACCTCTTAGCAACTCACATGCGCGAGGTGAGGGGAGGTCGTGGCAGAGATGGGAGATCCAACTGACCACAACACGTAAAGGAGGTCCTGAACGGACCAGATCAAAAGGGGAGGTCCTCAACGGTGAGATGACCTCGAGGAGGTCCTAAGCGGAGGTCTAAACGTCACAGACCTCCAGGGAGGTCTGGACGGCCAAGATTGCGCAAGGAGAGGTCTTGACGCCCAGATCTCCTGAGGAGGTCATGGATGTCCCGAGCTCGCGATAAAATTAGCGCCGCGCACGCGCTGGACAAGAGATTAAATGCGCTACCGGACAACAAGGAGGTCCGCGTAAGGGAGGTCTTAAATGCGCAACACGGAGGATTAAATGCAGCTAAGACATGCCCATGATTTCAATGATTTGAGCACATGATTAGTGCATTAACTCGGCGGATCTTTGTCCTAAAAACGGCAATAGCACCGCAGTTCTTGTCCGACAAGATCTCGAGCTCAAAGAAGTGGTTATTGCCGGGCGATGCGGACTCGCCATGATAACCAAAGACATCCCCTGCAGCGCAATAGTGTTGCGCACACCATGAGCTCACTCGACGGCGACGACGATTTTAATCGCCATGCGAGCCGAGAGGACAGAGATGACCAGACGGCCAAAAGACAAAATGCAAAAAGGAAGCTCTCGCGATATTCAAGCTGCAGTGCTCAACAAAGCTCCGCGACATCATTCAAGCGGTGCCAAAGAACTAAGGGACTAACAGGGGAGTACCGGAGGTCCTTAAGATGCCGGGAGGTCGTGGAGGTGATGACCGAGTTGGGGAAGACAATGAAGCTTCACGCCCAAGGCCCCAGCTCCAAGCTCAACTTTGTCCACCTCTGAAAAATGCCCAAACAAATTAAGTTAGGGTTAACTTCCAAGAGGTTTTGGGAGCAAAAGTGAGCGAGGGTTTGAAAAGGAGCCATCGAACTTCTTGTGCCACAGAGGAGCTCCAAGGACTTCAACAATGGCAGCCACCAAAGGAGGAGGTGAGTGAGGAGGAGCTCACCACGCACAAGATGCAAGGCCGAGATCGGTTAGGTGCAAAGGAAGCCAAGGGAGGCTTCCAAGGATAATTTATAGCCCGAGGTGATGGTTAGGAGTGGGGCTAAGCTCCATGGTGAGCTCAGCCCACGGGTTGGTCCATGGGGTGGCAAGGACATGAGGTTGATAAGGGGCAGCCTGTCCGACTGAAGGCGAAAGTCGACCAAGATTAAATGCGGGTCACAGAGAGTCATATAATGTACCCCAAGGTCGACACGATTAATGCATCGCCAGAGCCGCATGCGCGCCAGAGGAAGGAGAAGAACAGGAGGTCTTGGTGACCGCTGGATAAGACCGGGAGAGGTCCTAACCATCGGATCCAATTTTTGAACCAAGAGGTTTTAAGTGGCCGGGAGGAGGTCCCACCACACGATCAAGGGGGGAGGTCGTGGCCCTCCGATTTCTTAATCGCGAAAACGCACGTGAGGAAAAGGGACAGAGGTCCAAAGCGTTGATCTCCATCCAACTAAGTGACCTCCAAAGGAGGACTTAACCGCACGCGATCAAAAAGACATGAGGGGAGGTCATGGCCTTTGGATTTAAATCCAAGGGCACACAATGACCGGGAGGTCTGATATGATGCGCAAGCAAGGGAGGTCAGACCTTTAGATTTAGATCTAAGGGCTACGATCAAAAGAGGTGGAGGTCCCGAGCTTGCAACGCACAAGGGAGGTCATGGCCTTTAGATTTAGATCTAAGGGCTACGACCTCACCAAGGCGGAGGACCATGCCGTGGATAAAGCTGAGAGGAGGTCGTGGCCTTTGGATCTCAATCCAACGGCCACAACCTCAACCGCGCTTAAAAGGGAGGTCTGTTAGTTAGATTGAGAGGAGGAGGTCGTGACCATGGATTTTTGATCCAATGGCTGTGACCTCATCAAGGTGGGATGTAGACTTTAAGGTTTGACACACGTGGAGGTCATGACCGTGATCTTTGATCCAACGGCCGTGACCTCATGTAGGTGGGATATTTGCTTAGCTTAACAAAGGAGGGGAGGTCAGGCCGTGGATCTTAATTCAAGGGCCAAGACCTCAACAAGGTGGAGGTCTTCGCGGTGTTGATCATGAGGAGGTCGTGGCTCATGGATGTAAATCCAACGGTTGCACCTGATCTAGGTGGAGAGGGAGGTCTCACTGGGGTGCAGACATGGTCTGGGCCGACCAAATTTTGAACATGGCTAGCCCAAGGAACAAAGTAGGCTTTTGAATTTAGTTTTCAACAAATGGGACTTAGCAGAATTATTTGGGATAGCATTTCAACTCCAAAATTCATGAAATTTTTACAGGAGCTTGTTGATTAAGAAGATTAACCTTACATAAAATTTTCAGAGGTTATTATGCAATGCATTTTTCTCAGGAAATTCATTAAGGTTGTTCAATGATTCATTTTGCCTCCAAAAATTATCAAACAAGTTTTACAACTTGTGATATTTTTCAGAGGGGTCCCACCTCAGTTTTAGGACCAAAGAAAATACTTTCCAATTGTTGGGCACAAGATTTAAGATAATTGGAAAAGGAATTTGACTTTTGGTCAACAAGAGCTTTGTGTTTTTGGATTACACAACTCTTGGACAAGAATTACATGAGATTTTAGGGGTTTTCAAGTTGTGAGAAAAAGTTTTAATTTCTACACATATAATTATACTTGATTAACCCTAATTACACATTTGGGATGTTACAAAATCTCTCCCCTTACAGAAATCTGCCCCGAGATTTGGCTCACTCGTAAAGAAAGATGGATAGTCCGCACGCAGACGATCTTCTCTTTCCCAAGTAGCCTCATCCTCAGAATGGTTTGACCACTGAACTTTAAGGAACTTGATGGTCTTATTCCTTGTCCTTCGTTCAGACTCATCGAGCACGCGAACAGGTGCTCGCGATAGGTCAAATCGGGTTGACATCGAGAGTTTCCAACGGAGCTTCCTCGGTGGAACACGGAGGCACTTCTTAAGCCGGGACACATGGAAAACATCATGTACCCCTCAAGTGCAGCCGGCAACTCCAACTTATAGGCAACAGCCCTTCTTCTCGATAACGCAGTAGGGACCGACATATCGAGGAGCTAACTTGCCCTTGACGCCAAACGCTGATGGCCCTTCAAAGGAGAGACTTTGAGATAAACAAAGTCATTAGGCTCAAAACGCAACTCACGCCGACGGCGATCCGCATAGCTCTTTTGCTCGATTGAGCTGCGCGCAAACGCCACGAATAAAAGCCGACTTGGCGCCGCCTCATTGATTGAGTCCGGCCAAAGAGAGGTCTCTCACCGATCTCGACTTGTTCAACGGGTTCTACACTTTCTCCCGCATAAGGCCTCAAATGGTGCCATGCCGAGACCGGCCCGAAAGTCGTTGTTATAAGAAAATTCTGCGAATAGCAAGCATTTCTCCCAATGCTTCCCATATGAAAGGACACAAGCACGGCATGTCTTCCAAAACTTGGTTGACCCTCTCGGTCCCACCATCGCTTGGGGGTGAAATGCCGTGCTGAAAGCAAGACGAGTTCCCATAGCCTCTTGCAAGCTATGCCAAAAACGAGACGTGAAAAGGGATCCACGATCCGACACGATCGTCTTCGGCACACCGTGCAAACTCACGATGCGGGCGATGTAGAGCTCCGCCAAAAGACCTACCCGAAGTTCAGTCTTGATGGGAAGGAAATGTGCCACCTTAGTCAATCGATCAATGACGACCCAAATGGCATCATTCTTCTTCGGGATGTGGGTAGACCGTGATGAAGTCCATTCCGATCGAATCCCACTTCCACTCAGAATTGGCAAAGGTCAAGCAGCCCAAAGAGACGCCGATGCTTCGCCTTGACACGACAACACACATCGCACTCGCAACGAACTCGCGATCTCCTCTTCATTCGGGTCCACCAAAATCTCGCGCGAGATCTTGATACATCTTTGTGGCCCCGGATGAATGGATAAAGGCGAATCATGGGCTTCGCAAGGATCAATTTCCGCAACTCCATGTCCTTTGGAACCACAAGGCGTTGTTCAACCTCACGACGCCATGCTCATCCTCGAGAAGCACTTGGTCGCTCCGCCTTGACATTTGCCTTAATGTGGCTCACTCCCAACCGATCACGAGCGGATTTGATCCGATCCACCAAGGTTGGTTGCACAACCATGGCAACGAGAGATCCATGCTCAACTATCTCCAAGTTGAGACGCCGGAATGCCTCGAGAAGAGAGGGCTAATGCTCCTTAAGCACTAAGGCATTACAATGCGCTTATGACTAAGCGCATCGGCAACGACATTAGCCTTGCCCGATGGTAGTGAATACCCATATCATAATCCTTGATCAACTCCAACCATCTCCTTTGCCCGAGGTTCAGTCGTTGGGTGAACAAGTACTTGAGGCTTTTGTGATCCGAATACACTTCACAACGACACCGATTAGGTAATGTCGCCAAATCTTAAGTGCATGAATCACAGCAGCCAACTCCAAATCATGAGTAGGGTAGTTGAGTTCATGAGGTCTCAATTGCCTTGATGCATAGGCCACTACCTTGCCTTCTTGCATAAGGACACAACCGAGGCCTCGACGAGAAGCATCGCAAAAGATATCGGTCGCGATGGATATCGTGAAGAACAAGAACGGAGCGTGGTCAAACGCTTGAGTATATGGAAACTTGCCATGCAAGCATCGACCACAAGAACTTCTTGTCCTTCTTGAGCAACTCCGCATGGGCTTCGCGATCTTGGAGAAGTTCTCGATAAAGCGGCGATAATATCCCGCTAAACCAAGAAAACTCCGCACTTCGGTGACCGGCGGGCGGACTCCATGAAAGAACATCGGTGACCTTGTTAGGATCAATACTACGCCCCGCTGAAAGAATATGGCCTAAGAAAGCCACTTCCTTCAACTGAATCGCGACTTGTCAACTTCACAGATACCGGTGCTCACGTAGCTTGCCTAACACAAGCTTCAGATGCTCGGCATGTTCCTCATCGTTTTGGAGTAGATAAGGATATCATCGATGAAGACCACGACAAACTTATCCAAATACTCCATGAATACCGAATTCATGAGATTCATGAACAAGGCAGAGCATTGGTTGCCGAATGACATGACGGTGTACTCGACAAGCCAGAAGCGAGTAGAGAACGCCGTTTTGAATATCCTCGTGTCGAATACTTAACTCGATGATATCCCACTCTCAAATCAATCTTGGAGAAAACTCGAGCTCCAACCAATTGATCAAGAGATCGCCAATGCGGGCAATGGATACTTGTTCTTACCGCCACTTCATTAAGTGGGCGGTAATCGACGACATGCGCAAAGTACCATCCTTCTTCTTTACGAAGATTGCCGACAACCCCAAGGAGATGAGCTAGGCGAATGAAACCCTTCTCTTGCAGCTCACTTAATCGCTTCTTCAATTCCACCAACTCGCTCGGTGGCATCCGATAAGGCCTCTTTGAGATAGGGGCGTACCAGAGCCAACTCAATGACAAACTCGAGGTCTCGAACGGGTGGCATCCTCGAAGATCAGCGGAAAGACATCAACAAAGTCACAAACTGTTGGGACTTCGCTAATATCTAGAGCGGCTTCGCTTGCGCCAAGAGATGCGGATCTAGCAAATTGCGGCGAAGCTTAACCCGCCACGGAGGGACTAGATAGAGAGATGAGCTTCGGCGCAATCGATTTGCCCCATGTGCCGACAACCAATCCATGCCAAGAATCACATCAAGACTCGCTGAATGGAGAAGGATAAGGTATGCCGAGAAACCTACCCTTCGATCTCGATAGGAACATCCCTACACTCGATTCAGCTCTCAACTCCAACCAGAGAGCGAATGAGTAAGGGACCGACAATGGAGAGAAAAGAAGCTCTCCAACAGCAAAGAAAAGGCTCGTAAACAATGAATGGGATGCTCCTGAATCAAACAAAACAAGAGCGGGATGAGAGTTAACGTAAAGTGTACCTAGCACGACGCCGGGTGCCTCCCCGAGCCTCCTCTCGCAAAGGACGGCGTTGACGCGACCACTACCCACGCCTTTGGGTAGCCGGACGATCTTCTCGTCCCGAAGCCGCACCACCTCTCGCCCGCGCCTCCATTAGGACGAGGGGTCGCTTCCTCCTTCTTAGGGCATTGGTTCGCATAATGCCCCTTCGTTGCACGAGAAGCATGTGACCCACCGCCGGGTTATGGGGCCGTCACGACTCGCAGTGCACGGATCGAGACACGGCTCGCGAAGGACGAGGAACAGGGGTGACCTGGGGCGCCAAGAGTGAGAGTGGTACCGAGATCGCCTCAAGCGGGGGCGGAGGAACCGCCTCGATGACTTATGGGCCTCCCACTTCCGCTATGGAATCCATAAGCTCCTCGCTGAATGCTCATGACAATGGCCTTGTCGACCAAGGACCGAAAATCAGAAAGTCGATAATGGATAGCTTGTCCTTCAGCTCCTCGGACAAGCCACGCCGAACTTGGTCTCTGGCCATATCAAGGCCACATCCTCGTGAGCATAACGAGCTAGATGGTTGAACTCAGAGACATACTCCATGATCGAAGCTACGCCTTGCTTGAGCGCAAGAAACTCCCCGCTTCTTGATCTCCATCAAGCCGCAGGATGTGAGCCCGCCGGAAGGCAAGACGGAACTCCTCCCAAGAGACGGTGTGATCCACGGGCTGCATGGCGAGAAAAGTTCTCCCACCATGACAAGGCTGCACCTCCACTGGTGCGATGCGAATAGCGCCTTCTCGTGCTCCTCGCATCATACAGCCGAAGCTTCCGCCAACCAAACGGCCAATCGCTCAGATCGAGCGGGTCTCGACCGGAAAAGGTAGGGGCTGAGTACGAAGAAACTCCGCGAGTCCTCCACGCGGCCGATGGGCATTCCTCGCCCAGATCCTCAAGCTCCGTAAGTGTAGGTGGTGTTGCGCGATGACGCCCAAGAGAACTTCTCTCACATCCGCGGTTGCGCCGATCTCAAGAAGAACCTCGGCCATGGTCGGAGGAGGAGGAAGCTCTCGTCCGACCAGCCGATTAGCCTTGGCCGCTACGAAAAGGCCCGCCATCCTGCTACAAGGAATTTTTGGTTAGCAACTAGACCAAAACAAAGCCTTAAAGAAAGCAAAAGCGATCGACTAGGGAATGGAATATCACCCCAAACGAAAAGCCAAAATCAGCGGTTATTTAAACTTTAAAAAGCTTCTAAAAGACTCTAAAACAGCCAAGAAACACCAAAAGAAGGCTCAACTTCTCAACTCAACTAACCCGTATTGAATGAACGAGTAATTGATCGAGAAGATTAAAAATCAGATTGTAAGATGAGATCTAAAACTATTAGAGAGCAAGGTTAATGCAGCGAAATAAGTGTTAGATACTTAGCTAACTAGTATCACATCTTACCCTTTTATTCCCGCAAGTTTTTGTTGATTTAACCTCTCATTCTCTACCCTAATTGGAACCTTTGAGCTTGCTGTCCGAAATTGACGCTTGCTGTCCAGATTTTGCATCCAAGCTTCCAAATAAATTGTCCATTCCGAAGCTTCAAAACCTTGTAAATGGGCAGCTAACACTTCAATTTGCCAAACTCATTGATTCCCCAAAACCCCATTAATTGATAACAACTATTTTGTAGAAGGAAAGAGAGGAAAACAACTTTTAAAACTTAAATTAGAGTGAGATGAGAAGAGAAAGCTCAGATAGATGAGGAGTAAAATCTGAGAATTTTCTTAAGCTTCCAAAACTCATTTGACACTTTGAAATTAGGTTTTCAAAATATCCTAAAGGCGACTCAAGCTTATGCTATTACGGTCGAATGGCTCGATACTAACTTTTAGAGCACCGATTTATTAGGCTCATAATACTTAGTCATCCAATTGACCCTAGTATTATCAACCAAATAAACCCGGCCTCGAGAGATGTATACTTCCTGCAATGCAAGACACATACCTCACAACAAAAGAATGCATCAATTCCATACAACACATAGTACAAGCAACAAACCGAAGTTAACGTTAATATGGAATAGATATTACAAAAGAGAGGCCCTTAGGCCAAATAACAATAAACTACAAAGAGATAACAATGAAGCAAAAGTGCCATAAAGATGGCCAAAATAAGAGCCAACCAAAGGTGCCTTTAGCCCACAAGGCAATCGACCGACCGCCAAGCTAGTCGCTTCTCCCAACCACCAAGACAAATACAAAAAGTAAAGCCCTTTGGGCTCTACCTCCTCTGCAACAAAGTTGTTAAGAAGCACATGAGTACAATAAATTGTTTATTGTACTCGCAAGACCGACGTAAGATAACAAAACTATAATTTAGCTATATGCAAGCTTTATTTAAGTGGATGAGGCTTTGGACTCATTTAAGCACAAAGCAAGTTTTCATTTGCAATAATATAGTAGATTGAAAACAATTTGACAAAGCATTTTAATTGTTGAAATAACAACGAGATAAATAACATGGTAACAACAACAAGAACAACCTCGAAGTGACCAACCCAAGTCACCACAACAATAGCATGAACTCCCTGCTCATACCAACCATGTCAAGTTTTAATTAAAGGTTGTAGTCTAGTCTTGAACGACCTTACCAAGCATGTCCATAACCTAGGACGAGGCTATTCAATAGTTTTATCCCTGCAGGTGTACCACTGCACCCCACACGCCGATCGCTTTTCCTTTACGCACACTTCCAAGGTGTGTTTGCACGGCTAAGTCCTACGAGACCTTTCCAAAGGATGAATGCTAATTACGAGCTGCACAACCCACGGAGAGAAGGAGACATTAGACGACCTACCCTAAGCTAATGCTCCTCCCACACTATACATATACATTTGTTTTTGAAAACACACCAACCGAGCTCGCTCATAATTAACACCTCCTAGAGTACTTAGTCAAGAGGGGTTCCATATGCCCTCAAAGTGGTTAGTACGCAAAGCGCTTGGCTTAGTGACCCAAGTACTCGGTCCTTAGGGACCCAGCATACCACCACATTCCAAAAACCGCACCATCCATCCAATATGCCCAAGTCTAAATCAATCTTTTATTTTCAGCTTTTGATTTTACAATTAATCAAAGCACAAGTGCTGGACATATAGGAGTAATAATCATTTTGAGTGATCAAGATCATCGACTAAGTCGATGATCGCCCAATACTACCGATAGCTAAGCATGTCTAAGCAGTAGGAAACGCAACTACTAAGTGATAAGAGCTCATCCAACGAGCTCAAACCACAGCGAATAACCTAGGCTCATGGTAGTAGAGGATAAAGAATTCCTACAGATTATGCGACTATAGGATTACTAACGACATTTAACACAAAGTAGCATGCATACATAGAAGTAAAACAATATATTAAGCTTTAAAGTAATGGGACAATGATGGAAATGATCAAACTGCTTGCCTTGTTGCTGTTGCTCAAATTGTGGCAGAGGGTCGCCTCGGGATCACCACAAATGTCTAAACCTAACGGAAAAGCGATAAAGAACCGATAAGAACGATTTAAAGGCAACAAAGACAGCATAGCAAACGAACTCCAAATACCCTGAATTTTCTACAGCAGTAAGGATGATTTTAGGAAATTTTGCAACAAGAACCAATGGATTTGGATTCTCAATGCAAAATATATGAGCAAAACAATTCTGCTCAGCCCTAAAAATTACCAAACTGCACTATTCACTAATTTAATTATGAGGCAACATTTTCTAGAAAAGTGGTGAGGCTGAGATTTTTATTGTAAAACCAGCACCTCATGAGATGAATAACACAATTGAGTTCATCTCATTTGGAGCTATTATGCACTTTCTATAATTTTTCAAAAACAAGACTTGAACAAAATTATAATGCACAAGTCCTCATTTTTATAACAGCAACAAGCTCAAAACTAATTTTCACAGTGAGTTCATTATTAGAGGAAACCAACAACGTTGGTCTCACTCAAAAATAATCTACAGAGCATTAGTTTTGTATTTTACAAGTTAAGCATTGATTTAAGTGTATATTTTAAAGTTGGTTTTAAAATCTAATGGCAAACTGTGCTCTGGAGTTGAACTCAACTTACAATCATTTTTGGATTAAAGTCAAGTCCAAGACAGAGCCAACATACTTTGAATGACCTCAAATGGATTTAAAATGAGAAAGATATGCAATTTTAAAGTTATACCTTATTTCAGTCTATAACTAAGACTTCACTGGAATTTCTAAAACTCACAAGGGTATGGGAGGACGTGAGCCACAGATCTCAGATCCAACGGCTCAAGACCTCCCAGGAGAACATCACACACGCGCACGTGAAGTCCAGAGGTCCTGGACCTCTTAGCAACTCACATGCGCGAGGTGAGGGGGAGGTCATGGCCGTAGATGGGAGATCCAACGGACCACAACACAGAAAGGAGGTCCGGAACGGACCAGATTAAAAGGGGAGGTCCTCAACGGTGAGATGACCTCGAGGAGGTCCTAAGCGAGGTCTAACGCCACAGCACCTCCGTGGAGGTCCGGACGGCCAAGATTGCGCAAGGAGAGGTCTTGACGCCCAGATCTCCTGAGGAGGTCATGGATGTCCCAGAGCTCGCGATAAAATTAGCGACGCAAGCACGCCGCTTGGACAAGAGATTAAATGCGACCGACAACAAGGAGGTCCGCGTAAGGGAGGTCTTAAATGCGCAACACGGAGGATTAAATGCAGCTAAGACATGCCCATGATTTCAATGATTTGAGCACATGATTAGTGCATTAACTCGGCGGATCTTTGTCCGAAAACGGCAATAGCGCCGCAGCTTCTTGTCCGACAAGATCTCGAAGCTCAAAGAAGTGGTTATTGCCGGCGATGCGGACTCGCCATGGCGACAACCAAAGACATCCCGTGTACGCATAGTGTTGCGCACACCATGAGCTCACTCGATGGCGACGACGATTTTAATCGCCAAGCGAGCCGAGAGGACAGAGATGACCAGACGGCCAAAAGACAAAATGCAAAAAGGAAGCTCACATGACATTCAAGCGCAGTGCTCAACAAAGCTCCGCGACATCATTCAGCGGGTGCCAAGAACTAAGGGACTAACAGGGGAGTACCGGAGGTCCTTAAGATGCCGGGAGGTCGTGGAGGTGATGACCGGAGTTGGGGAAGACAATGAAGCTTCACGGCCCAAGGCCCCACTCCAAGCTCAACTTTGTCCACCTCTGAAAAATGCCCAAACAAATTAAGTTAGGGTTAACTTCCAAGAGGTTTTGGGAGCAAAAGTCACGAGGGTTTGAAAAGGAGCCACTGAACTTCTTGTGCCACAGAGGAGCTCCAAGGACTTCAACAATGGCAGCCACCAAAGGAGGAGGTGAGTGAGGGAGGAGCTCAGCCACGCACAAGATGCAAGGCTGAGATCGGTTGTGTGCAAAGGAAGCCAAGGGAGGCTTCCAAGGGATAATTTATAGCCTGAGGTGATGGTTATGAGCTGGGGCTAAGCTCCATGGTGAGCTCAGCCCACGGGTTGGTCCATGGGGTGGCAAGGACATGAGGTTGACAAGGGGGGCAGGCCTGTGCTGACCTGAAAGGCGGAAAGCTGACCTGCATTAAATGCGGGTCAGCAGAGAGCTGTTATAATGTACCCCAAGGTCAGACACGACATTAATGCATCGCCAGAGCCGCATGCGCGCCAGAGGAAGGAGAAGAACAGGAGGTCTTGGTGACCGCTGGATAAGACTCAGGGAGAGGTCCTAACCATCGGATCCAATTTTTGAACCAAGATGTTTTAAGTGGCCGGGAGGAGGTCCCAGCCACACGATCAAGGGTGGGAGGTCGTGGCCCTCCGATTTCTTAATCGCAGCAACGCACGTGAGGAAAAGGGACAGAGGTCCAAAGCGTTGATCTCCATCCAACAGCAAGCGGACCTCGGTGAGGACTTAACTCATACGCGATCAAAAAGACATGAGGGAGGTCATGGCCTTTGGATTTAAATCCAAGGGCACACAATGACCGGGAGGTCTGATATGATGCGCATAGTAAGGGAGGTCAGACCTTTAGATTTAGATCTAAGGGCTACGATCAAAAGAGGTGGAGGTCCTGAGCTTGCGCAACGCACAAGGGAGGTCATGGCCTTTAGATTTAGATCTAAGGGCTACGACCTCACCAAGGCAGGAGGACCATGCCGTGATGTTTTTCAGAGGAGGTCGTGGCCTTTGGATCTGAATCCAACGGCTACGACCTCAACCGCGCTAAAAGGGAGGTCTGTTAGTTAGATTGAGAGGAGGAGTGATGAGGACATCGACACCAACTCCATCAACTCCAACGTGGGCCAAGCTACCTCCAACACGCCCAAGGGACCAATGACAAGAGCACGAGCGCGACAACTTAACATCGAGGTGAAGTCGCCTACTTGAGTCTCCCATTGATATCTCCGAGAGCGGATACCCTCATGCCCCATATGTATGTGTGATCACCGCAGGGAAGATGGCAAGAGAAGTGATGACCGGAGACAAAGATGTGCTTGTTGTTTTCAGCCCATACCGGTCTCGACCGCGGCCAGACCGGTCCGACCGGCGCCCAGTGCGGTCCGACCGCCTCAACGACGGTCCGACCGGCGCCACCACTACAAGCTTCATGGGCGGTCCGACCGCTTTCCACGCCGGTCCGACCGGCGCCCAGCGCGTCCGACCGCCCTCAACAACGGCCCGACCGCCCGACGCCCTTAGCGGGATTTCGCGCAGCTCCACGGGCGGTCCGATCGCTGCTCACGGTCCGACCGGCGCCAGTGTCCGACGGTTCTTCAACGCCGTCGACCGAAGTCGATCGGGCAGAGGCCCTTTTCCTTTGCTGCCCCCACCACTATAAAAGGGGCAACACCCCCACCCGAGAAAGGGGAGATTAGAAGTTAAACTTGAGCTTTGCTCTTGCCTAGGGTTAGATTCCCTAGGTTGGGAGCCCCCCATCTTGTCCTTGTAATTCCTACGGATTGTAAGGAACATCGCGCGACGGATGTATGGATTCGGTCGTTCAATTAGAGAGATTGTTGATTGAGTTCTTTGTTGGAGGCTATCTCATTGGAGTGTGTTGCCAAGAATTGCTACCTCAATAGGCTTTCCCTATTTATCCCCCTCGATCCTACGACGTGAAGACCCGGTAATCCGTATCATCTTGGTATCAGAGCTCTTGGTTGCCACGGTAGGATCGATTTATCAAATTTCTTGTTTCTAGGGTTCTTGTGTTCATCCCCAAATTTGAAAACCCTAGCCCCGATCTGAAATTCTTGATGTGTTTTGCTAATTGTGATCCGATAGATGTGTTGCTTATGTGCTGATCTACTTCTCCTGTGATTTTTGTGCATTTTGATCGGAGGAATCGACGGAATCGACAAATTTCATCTTTTCTACGAGACGAACTGGGCTCACCGAGAAATCGGTCTCGACCGCCGAATTACTACGGACCGCTAAGCCCGCTTCAACCGGTTGGATCATTGCCCAACCGGTCGGACCACGACCAATTCCGCCGGCCGGACCGCACGGCCGCACTGGCGGACCGCCTGTAGCAAAGACAGATCAGCCACTTTCGAAATTGCAACTCTTCGATCCCGACTCGAGCCTTGGAAGCCATTTTCGCACCTTTGCGAATACCTTTGCTCCTAGTCGACTAGTTCATCCACGATTGCTTGGCTTTGCATGTGTATAATGAGTAGTGCACCTAGGTTCACTCATCAAGCTTGAATCAAATCGGATATCCATGTGATTTGAGTTGGGCAACAAAGAAGTACCTCCCCCTCCAAAACAAAAACAGAAAAAAAAAGAAAAGAAAAGAAAAGAGAAGGAGAGCGTTGTCCCAACGAGACATCAAAAAAAAAAAAAAAAAAGAAAGAAAGAAAAGAAAAGGGGGAAGGGGAAGCCAACTCAAATACCTTTCCGGGCAAGCTCCCTATATATATTGGTGCATTCTTATTGTCATATGCAATCTAGAGCCTTACAACTTTGCAATCGAACTAGCGTCTTCCCTTACTAGTGCAACATGAGCTAATTCTACCTTTTACTTCCATCTTGTGCTTTAGCTCAATACCATTGGTTGCATTCTAGTACCATCATCTTTGGGAGTGTGTGAGTTCCTTTGACTTGGGATCGGCACCTAGGCTTATGCAATCTAGTTTGGATTCCTTTTAGCATTACTTCACTTGAATTTCATTTTGTGATTGCTTTTGAATACTCACCCACCCAAGCTCCACATAAGTTGTGTGTGTGTTCAAGGTTTCAAAGAAAGAACTCTCTCAACCCTCTTCTCGCAATCCGTGAGGAAGTACAAGGACTTGGTTAAGGTGGAAGGTGAGGAGAGTAAAATTCTACATTTTTGAACTAATCTTTGTTTCTCTTTGTTGGATACTAACCATGTCGAGAAGGCCACCCCGCAGCAGGAGATGAGTTAGTCATTGAATGTGTCACTCAAACGCAGCTTAATGCGTTGAGTGGCGCCTTCGACAAGAGATCCAAGAAGCAATGGCCAAGACTCGAGAAAGATTTGGAGATCGAGATCAACCAACAATTGGGGTTCTCCAACCAACCTCGTGGTGACATCCTTAGAGAGCTCCGGCAAATCCTTTGGTAGCACATGAGGTTGAATTGATGAGACCGATGCGTGCCGCCGAGCCTGCCCGAGAGAGGCGAGCAAGAGGGGACCGATTCCCCATCATCAAGCTCACCCACATCCACCAAGAAGAGCAGAAGGCATTGCTGGCCGAGGCCGAGGTGGAGGGGGTGACCCATATGATCTTCACGATGATGGATGGGAGACGAGGTCACGTGATGGCCCCCGTGGTAGGTACCGGTATGAGCGTGAAGAGGAAAGGTTTGGGAAGCTAAAGTTCACCATACCCAAATTTGATGGAGGTCCGGATCCAGAAGCATATCTCACATGGGAGTTGAAAGTGGATAAAATATTCCGGATGCATAATTACTCCGAGGAGAAGAAACTGGCCATGGCATCAGTTGAGTTTGATGACTATGCACTCATATGGTGGGAACAGGTAATCAACCAAAGGGAAGCTCACAATGAGAGGCCTAGAGCATCTTGGGCTGAGATGAAGCATGAAATGAGAGCAAGATTTGTGCCTGTGCACTACAAGAGGGACTTGTATGATAAATTGCAAAACATGAAGCAAGGCAACCGTCCGTTGAAGAGTACTATAAAGAGATTGAGAAAGCCATGATCCGAGCCAACATCCAAGAAGCGTAAGAGCAAACCATGGCTCGTTTCATGTCGCTTGAACTACCCTATCAAGAGGATCACCGAGTTCCAACCATACAACAACAGTGGTCGAGCTAGTGCACCAAGCTACCAAGGTGGAGAGGCAAGTGCAACAAGATTCAAAGAATGCCCGGGTTATCCAACTTTCACACCAAGAACTCGCAACATATAGCAACAAGTCAACCTCCAAGGGCATACCCGAGAAGAGCTACACTCAAGGGAGTGGTGGAGGCGCCTCAAGCATAAAGCCTCCCGCCACCACCACCGGCACCAAAGAAGCATCCACACCATTTACCCGGCGAGTTCCGGCCACCAGTGGGTCTTCCTCAGTTGGGTCTACCGCCAAGAGCCGTGAGATCCAATGCTTCAAGTGTTTGGGCCGTGGGCACATTGCAAGGGAGTGCCCAAACAACCGAACCATGATTGTGACCGAAGATGGAGGATATGAGTCCACTAGTGATGGAGAGGCCGAGAAATCAAATGAGGTTGCTAATCTTGAAGATGCCCAAGAGGAAGAGGCCCAAGATCCACTATTTTGTGACTTTGATACGAGCCCGGCTCTCATTGTCACAAAGAAGATTTTGACGGTCCAGAAACAAGATGAGCCCGAGCAAAGGACCAATTTATTTCAAACCAAGGCTGGCATGCAAGGGAAATCAATCAAAGTGATCATTGATGGCGGGAGTTGTCACAACCTTGCAAGCCAAGAACTGTGCTCGAAGTTGGGACTCAAATTGGAGAAGCATCCCCACCCTTACCATGTGCAATGGTTAAGTGAGTGTGGCACGGTCAAGGTGCAACACATGACCAAGGTCACTTTCCAAATTGGAGCCTCGCCGACACAAAGGAGTGTGATGTGGTGCCCATGACGGTGTGCCACCTCCTGTTGGGGAGACCGTGGCACACGACCGAGCGGTGACACATGAGGGCCGAACCAACCACTACAAGTTCAAATGGCGAACCAAGAGGTGGTGCTTCGTCCCATGACCCCAACCAAATCATCACCGACAATGCTCCACGGGTTCCCGCCCGCCAAGGAGAAAAGGTAAAGAATGAGGGACACCTTCGGTGAGTGAGAGCCACAAAACCCATAAGAGCGCCAAAAGAAAGGAGAGGGAGAGCTTTAGTCATGCTTGCCACCAAATCAGATTTGAGAGAAGTGAGGAGAGACTCCACCATATGCCCCTCTTTCTAGTGTGCAAGGACCTTACTCTTTCAACTAACGACTCACCCCTTTTCCAAGTGCTCTTTCTTTTCTCTTGCAGAATTTGAGGACGCCTTCCCGAGGAGATTCCGCGGGCTTCCTCCTTTGAGAGGGATTGAGCATCAAATCGACCTCATTCCCGGGCTCCACTTCCCAACCGCCACCGCATCGCGCCAATCCCGAGGAGACCAAGGAGATACAACGTCAAGTACAAGCCCTACTTGACAAGGGCTATGTCCATGAGAGCTTGAGCCCCAAGGCTGCACTGTAATCCTTGTCCCTAAGAAAGATGGCACTTGGCGATGTGTGTAGATTGTAGGGCTATCAACAATATCATCATAGATATAGACACCCCATACCTAGACTTGATGATATGCTTGATGAATTGAGTGGTTCCATCATTTTCTCAAAATTGACTTGAAAAGTGGGTATCACCAAATTAGAATGAATGTAGGAGATGAATGGAAGACCGCTTTCAAAACCAAGTTTGGCTTGTATGAGTGGCTTGTTATGCCTTTTGGTTTGTCCAATGCTCCTAGCACTTTTATGCGTCTCATGAATCATGTCTTGCGTGCTTACATTGGAAGGTTTGTGGTTGTTTACTTTGATGATATTCTTGTATATAGCAAATCCTTGGATGAACATGTTGAGCATGTTAAACTTGTTCTAGAAGTGCTTAGGAATGAGAAATTGTTTGCTAATCTTGAGAAATGCACTTTTTGCACCCATAAATTGATCTTCCTCGGATTTGTTGTCTCCTCTAAGGGAATTGAAGTTGATGAAGCGAAAATTGAAGCAATTAAAAATTGGCCAACCCCTTTGAATGTTAGTCAAATTCAGTAGCTTCCATGGCTTGGCTAGTTTTTATCGTCGGTTTGTGAAGGACTTTAGCACCATTGCCGCCCCTCTAAATGAACTCACTAAAAAGGGTGTTAACTTTGTTTGGGGTAAGTCTCAAGAAGAGTCTTTTCAAGAATTAAAGTTAAGATTAACTGAGGCTCCTTTGCTAATTTTACCGGACTTTACCCAAACTTTTGAAGTGGAATGTGATGCTAGTGGGTTGGGCATTGGGGTGTGTTGATGCAAAATGGGCAACCGTATGCATTTTTAGCGAAAAAATTGCATGGCGCTCAACTTAATTACCCCGTGTATGACAAAGAGTTATATGCTTTGGTTAGAGTGCTAGAGGTTTGGCAACACTACTTATGGCCCAAAGAATTTGTCATCCACTCCGATCATGAATCATTGAAATATCTTAAGGGCCAAGCAAAATTAAATCGTCGACATGCTAGATGGGTCGATTCATAGAAACTTTCCCTTATGTTGTGAAATATAAGAAGGGAAAGGAGAATGTGGTAGCCGATGCTCTTTCTAGAAAACATATCATGCTAGTGCAACTAGAAGCTAAGGTGCTTGGCTTAGAAAGTTTGAAATCTTTGTATGCAAATGACCCTGCTTTCTTTTGCCTTTTTCGCAATGCCATGATGGGAAGGGTTGGGACAAGTACCACATGCACAATGGGTTCCTCTTTACACTAACAAGCTTTGTATTCCCGAGTCTTCCGCTCGCTTGTTCCTTGTGCAGAGTCTCATGTCAAGGGCTTAATGGGACACTTTGGAAGGAAAAGACCTACACCATGCTCTCCGATCACTACTATTGGCCCAAAATGCGCGTGAGATGTTCAACGGTATGTTCAAAGGTGCATCACGTGTCACAAGGCGAAGTCCAAGCTCAATCCCCACGGTTTGTATACCCCACTTCCCATTCCTTGTGCTCCTTGGGAGGACATTAGCATGGACTTTGTGTTGGGCTTACCTAGAACAAAGACGGGTAAGGATTCAGTTTTAAGTGGTTGTTGATAGATTCTCTAAAATGGCTCATTTTATTGCTTGTCATAAATGCGACGATGCTTCCTATGTGGCTAACCTGTTTTTCAGGGAGATTGTGCGCCCATGGAATGCCAAGGACAATCGTCTCCGACCGCGATGTCAAATTCATGAGCTATTTTTGGAAGACTTTGTGGGCGTAAACTCGGCACCAAGCTACTCTTCTCCACCACATGCCACCCGCAGATCGATGGCCAAACTCAAGTCGTGAATCGCACACTTTCAACTCTTTTAAGGACCATGATCAAGAAGAACCTCAAAGAGTGGGAAGAATACCTACCTCACGTGGAGTTCGCCACAACCGCGCCGCCCACTCCACCACCAACATGTGCCCTTCAAGTGGTGTATGGGTTCAAACCATTCACACCGCTGATCTCCTTCCACTACCGCTACAAGAACGAAGTCAACATGGAGGCCTCCAAGCGAGCCGACTTCGTGAAGACAATTCACCTCAAAACCCGGAGGCGATTGAAAAGAAAACCCCTCTATGCAAAGAAGGCCAACGACACAAGAAGCAAATGTTGTTTGAGCCCGGCGACTTGGTATGGATTCACCTTCGCAGGACCGCTTCCCCACCGAACGCTCCTCCAAGTTGAAGCCACGTGGTGACGGACCTTTCAAAGTGCTCAAAAGATCAATGACAATGCATATGAGATTGACCTTCCAAGCAACAAGTACGCGGTGAGCTCTACCTTTAATGTAGGAGACTTATCACCATTCTTGGGGCTGAAGGTATCGAGTCGAGGACGACTCCTTTCCAAGAAGGGAGGGATGATGAGGACATCGACACCAACTCCATCAACTCCAACGTGGGCCAAGCTACCTCCAACACGCCTAAGGGACCAATGACAAGAGCACGAGCGACAACTTAACATCGAGGTGAAGTCGCTCTTACTTGAGTCTCCCATTGATATCTTTGAGAGCGGATACCGCCTCATGCCCCATATGTATGTGTGATCACCATAGGGAAGATGGCAAGAGAAGTGATGACCGGAGACAAAGATGTGCTTGCTGTTTTCAGCCCATACCGGTCTCGACCGCCGCCGACCGGTCAGACCAGCGCCCAGTGCGGTCCGACCGCCTCAACGACGGTCCGACCGGCTACCATCGCTAAGCTTCATGGGCGGTCCGACCGCCCTCCACGCCGGTCCGACCGGCGCCTCAGCGCGGTCCGACCGCCCTCAACAACGGCCCGACCGCCCGACGCCCTTAGCGGGATTTCGGCGCAGCTCCACGGGCGGTCCGACCATTGCTCACGGGTCCGATCAGCGCCAGCCCAGTCCGACCGGTTCTTCAACGCCGGTCAGACCGGAAGTCGACTGGGCAGAGGCCCTTTTCCTTTGCTGCCCCCACCACTATAAAAGGGGCAACACCCCCACCCGAGAAAGGGGAGATTAGAAGTTAAACTTGAGCTTTGCTCTTGCCTAGGGTTAGATTCCCTAGGTTGGGAGCCCCCCCCATCTTGTCCTTGTAATTCCTACGGATTGTAAGGAACATCGCGCGACGGATGTATGGATTCGGTCGTTCAATTAGAGAGATTGTTGATTGAGTTCTTTGTTGGAGGCTATCTCATTGGAGTGTGTTGCCAAGAATTGCTACCTCAATAGGCTTTCCCTATTTATCCCCCCTCGATCCTACGACGTGAAGACCCGGTAATCCGTATCAAGGAGGTCGTGACCATGGATTTTTGATCCAATGGCTGTGACCTCATCAAGGTGGGATGTAGACTTTAAGGTTTGACACGGGGGAGGTCATGACCGTGGATCTTTGATCCAACGGCCAGACCTCATGTAGGTGGGATGTTTGCTTAGCTTAACAAAGGAGGGGAGGTCGTGGCCGTGGATCTTAATCAAGGGCCAAGACCTCAACAAGGTGGGAGGTCTTCATGGGTGTTGATCATGAGGAGGTCGTGGTCATTGGATGTAAATCCAACGGTCCGCGACTGATCAAGGTGGAGAAGGAGGTCTGCTGGGGGTGCAAACATGGTCGGGCTGGACCAGCTTTGAACATGGCTAGCCCAAGGAACTGTGAGACCCCGGGGTATTTAGCTCATAATACTTAGTCATCCAATTGACCCTAGTATTATAAACAAAATATCCCGTGCCTCGGG
This sequence comes from Phyllostachys edulis, assembly GCA_036346405.1. Classification (NCBI taxonomy): domain Eukaryota; kingdom Viridiplantae; phylum Streptophyta; class Magnoliopsida; order Poales; family Poaceae; genus Phyllostachys; species Phyllostachys edulis. The sequence continues at coordinate 68,366,507 of CM070553.1, read as the reverse complement.
AAAATATGTACATCCCATAAGTGCTGTACATACACCCTTTTACAAAATTATGCATCAATTCCATTCAATCACATAGAACCGAAGCACAAGATACAAATCAAAAGACATACATAAAAGCTTTATTACAACAAGGCCAATCGGCCAAAAGACATACAAATAAGTAAATAGACAGCGGAAGCAAAGCCATAAGATGGCAGCAAATAAGAGCCAATTAGTGTGCCTTTACCCACAAGGCAACCAACCGGCCAAGCTAGTCGCCAAACCCGCAGTACATCTCACACACGTGCATCCTTGGGGATCCACTTCTTCCTCTCGCAACAATTACAGTTAAACAAAGCAAATGAGTACAATAACTTGTTTATTGTACTCGCAAAACCGACGTGTAAGATAATGTAACTATAATTAACTACATGCAAGCTTTATGAAGTGGAAGGCTTTTTAGGCTCATTTAGCATAAAGCAAGTTTACAATTGCAATAATGTAATAGATTTAAAGCAATTTGACAAAGCATTTTTAATTGTTGAAGTAACAACGATACAATTATAATAACAACAAGAATAACAACCTCGAAGTGGCTAACCCAATAGCCACCACAACAATAGCATGAACTACCCGCTCATACCACCCGTGTCAAGTTTTAATTAAAGGTTGTAGTCTAATTCTTACGGAAATAACCAAGCGTGTCCATAACCTAGGACGAGGCTATTCAATAGTTTTATCCCTGCAGGTGTACCACTGCACTCCACACGCCGCATCGCCTTTCCTTTACGCGACACTTCCAAAGGTGTCTTGGCACGGCTAAGTCCTACGAGACATTTCCAAAGGATAATGCTAATTACGAGTCAAGACAACCCACGGGAGAAAGAGACATTAGTCGACCTACCCGGAAGCTAATGTTCCCCTCCCACACTATACATATACGTTTTCTTTTAAAACACACCAACCGAGCAGCTCATAATTAACACCTCCTAGAGTACTTAGTCAAGAGGGGTTCCATATGCCCCTCGCGTGGTTGGTACGCATAATTGCTTGGATCAATGGCGCAAGAATTCGGTCCTTGTTGACTCAGGCATACCACCACATTCCAAAAACCACACCATCCATCCAATATGCCCAAGTCTAAATCAATCTCTTATTTTTCATTTTTATTTGTTTACAAAGTAACAAAGCATACATGCTGGACATAACGGAATAATAGTTTTGTGTGATCAAGGCTATCGACATAAGCCGACAACCGCCCAAATCTACCGGTAGCTAAGCATTTCTAAGCATGACACCGAAAGACACTAAAAGAGAATAATACAATCACCGGGCTCTAATTCACCAGCGAGATTATTATCCTATGGTTTGTGGCAGGGGATAACAATTTAAAGGCAACCATGCATAGGAATAGCTACCTCTAATCGATGAAATTAATTTGACACAAAAGCATGCATACATACAAGTAAATACAAAGTAATAGACTTTAAAGTAATGGGATGTGGATAGATATGATCAAACTGCTTGCCTTTACTTGCTGGAGATGCTTAACCTGCTGCAGAGGAATACTTTCACAATCGGTAATATCGTTGGTACCTATCGCAAGAACGAAGAAATCCAATAAAAACGACGAACACCGAAAAAGATTCAAAATCCAAAGTCAACAAAAATCCATGAAATTTATACAGCAGGAATACCACGATTTTAAATGAATTTAGCAACAAGAATCATTCGATTTGGATAAAGTATGAAAAAGTTATGGCTAAAACAATTTCAATTGGCTGGAAATTCCAATTTAATTGATTTCGGGTACTGTTCATCACGCAATTTTCTAGGAGGTTGTTGAGTGTGAAAATTTTATGACAGGTAGAGCATGGTATTCTAAGATCAGCAAAATTGGGTTCACTCGTTTTGGAGTTGAATTAAATTAGTTATGAATTTTTGAAGTTTAACCAATCTCAAGTTGTAATTAAATATTTTGGATTTGCAACGGAGGGCAAGATCCTACGTCTTTATGCTAAGAACCAACTTGTGAGTTTTCACCTTTAATTGCTTTACCAAAGGTATTATGTACCTCATTAGCTTTAACATAAGAATTAGTCCTAACTCACAGATAGATAAGTATTGCATTCCAAACTTGCCTTAAGCTTAACTCGTGCTTTCTTTAATCAAATTTCTAAAGGATGGTTACTAATCTTGATGAGGATTAAAGATTCTGCTTTGATGTGCATTAGGTTGTTAGGGCTTTTAAGTAATGTGAAATATGCTTAAGCTCTAGACTCAGCTAACAACAAGAGGTTTGCAGGGTTGAAATTTCCATTAGGCGTGAATCTTACTTACTTACTTATTTACTTACTTATCTCGACGATTTTATTAATTCTTTACCCTAAACCAAGGATAAAAACCTAACAGATTATTATCTAAACTAATCACATAAAGGATGAGGTCTAATGTCAAAGACAACTAATTGACACTAGCTCCCCTAAAGAGTCACCTAAAGCTAATTATCAAGATAAGTCGCTTGTTAACACCTCCCTACCAATAAGTTTTTGCTAACCCACTAACTACTATACTTCTAATTATTCACTAAATAACTTAGCAATAAAACAAGTATGTGAAAGCAGTAACACCTACAAATCAGTTTCCTCCTCTAACTCAAAGGTTCCAGATCATCGACTGTACCAATCAAGTTATAACCTATTGACAAAAGTGATAGCTTTCAGGTTACTGCTCAAACATCCAACAAAGCTGACAAGTTACTGGACCACCTTCTTACCAGACTTCAAACTTTATTTCGATGGTTTATTACAGTGATTAGGATGTCATTCATTAAAAATTGGCAGCATTAATCTGTTGGTTTCATAAGAGGGTTCACTGGCATAACAATTTTTCAAGTGAACATCTCCTTTAAACACTAGTTTATCCAAGGAACTTCTATGGATTTTGACAACAACTATTTCCCCTAATCAGTAGGGAATGCACAGAGGAGAGCACCAAACATACTCATCAACATCAAACATACACAGAGGAGCGCGCATAAAGTGTATAGAAAGAAAATCGGAGCTAACCATCTGACGAATGGTAGTGAATCAAAACATCATGGCTAAGTGGCTCGGCCGTCGGGCGAGGAGGGTTGACGGCGGTTGAGCGCAGATGAAGGGGACAGGGGTGGCCGAGGCGAGCTCCACTGTAGAGACACGAAGACATGCTTTGAGGCATTTACACAAACACGTGAGGGCAACAAGAAGAAACCGAAGGGGCTCGGGCATGGCTTGTTGCGGCGGTCGGAAGGTCGACGGACACCCTTGGCGACTCTCTGCAGGGAGCCGGGCCGGCCAGCAGGGAGGAGTCACGGGCGGCCAAGGAGACGCTCGGGGCGCACGGGCAGGCGTGGGAGGACCGGAGGCAGCGGTGCTTGGTCTTTGGAGGTGAAGGCGACGCTGCCGGTGCCGAGGCAGACAAAGGGTCGGCGCTGGTCAGAGGAGGGCCGACAAGACGGGTCAGAGAGGAGGGCCGAGTGGTGGCGCAGATCCCGCGAGAAGTCGAGGCCGGCCCGAGGGGGACAGGCCGATGCGAGCAGCTCGGGCGGCAGTCAAGAAAGCAATGCCGGGCACAAAGCGGTGGTGGCGCAACCGGGCCAGGAGGAGGCGACCAGATTTGGCGGGGAGGAGGCGAGCTGGGGCCGCGATGGTGGCGCGCGGATCTGGGGGGAGGCGGCGCCATGGCCGACTGAGGTGGGACGCCGGATGGGGAGGAGAAGCGGCCGGCGCCATGGGAGGTGGGAGGAGGTGGCGCACAGGCCAGGCGGCGGCGGGCTGGATGGGGGCGCCGAGCAAGGGGGAGGAAGAGGGAGGTGGTGCCGGGCTGAGGCGGCGCATGGGGAGCCGGAGTGGGGGCGCGCCATGGGGCGGCGGCAGTGGAGTGGGGGGCTCGGCTCCATGGGGGAGGAGCTCGGTGGGGAAGAATGGTTTGGGGGCAAAGGGAGCAGCCAGGGGGAAGATGGAGCTGCCTTGGCTGTGGGGAGAAGGGAGGAGCAACGGCTCCATTTGGTGGAGCAAGAATAAAGGGGGAAAAATGGTAAGGGGAAAAGAGCCGTTGGCTGATATGCGGGGCGTGAGCGGAAGCCATGCCGAGCTGGCGAGGCGCCCTCGGCCGCGAGGAGAAAAAGAACAGGCTGGCAGGCCCAGGCTGCCAGTGATGCAAGAGAAAAGGGAGCTGGACCGTTGATCGCAAATCAGACAGTCCATGGTACCGATTAATCCGGGCCGTTGATCTTCAGTCGAACGGACGGCTCAAAGTGAGGGGAGATAAGTGGTGCGGTGCGGACAAGTTCGGTCAGGTCGGAACAGTGCGACGACTCGAGTCGATGTAACCGAAGTTTTAAACTCAGTTTAACCGAAATACAATAGGTTTGACTAAGGCTTTACAAATAGCAAATAAAATCTATAAATTCTGAAAATATTTGGAGGGTTCCTGGGTTACCTAGTGACCAAATAAAATATCAAATCTCATTGTTCATGAGTTATTTGTTTATTTTAAATTCAAACTTACAATAGGTTATTGAATTAAGTTTGAATTTTACGTGGATTGAGTTTAGCTCCAAAAATCTGGGAAAATTATATTTATTCATGATAAATATTATAAGATTTAAACAAATTATTTCCAAAGCTTTAATTGAAGTAAATTCTTCCCAAAAATTATTTTAAGTGCATGCTCTTGATATTCAACTTTTGATTTTCTTGGTTTAACTCAGGGTTTTGAAACGAGCTAAAACTTGGAAGGATCACTAGAGATAGCAAACCAACTCCACAAATTCTGAAATTATAAATGGAGGTTGCTGACTCTAGGATCAACCTTGTATAAATTTTCCAAAGGTTTTTGTGCAAAGCATTTCTCTCCAGAAATTCTACAAGGATTGTTCTAGGGTTGACCAAGAGTTTGATACAAGATTTTTAACCAGGAGGTTATGACTTTGGTCAATTGGAGATTTTGGTTTTTGATTCCCCATAATTCCTTTACAAGAATTACAGAATTGTTCAAAAACTTCCAGATGCAAGAAAAGTTTTAATTTCTACTCATTTTCTTACATTTGAAACACATATCCAGATTTGGGATGTTACAGGAACAGTGTAGGCTTTTGAATTTAGTTTTCAACAGCTGGGACTTAGCAGAATTATTTGGGATAGCATTTCAACTCCAAAATTCATGAAATTTTTACAGGAGCTTGTTGACAAGAAGATTAACCTTACATAAAATTTCCAGAGGTTATTATGCAATGCATTTTTCTCAGGAAATTCATTAAGGTTGTTCAATGATTCATTTTGCCTCCAAAAATTATCAAACAAGTTTTACAACTTGTGATATTTTTCAGAGGGGTCCCACCTCAGTTTTAGGACCAAAGAAAATACTTTCCAATTGTTGGGCACAAGATTTAAGATAATTGGAAAAGGAATTTGACTTTTGGTCGACAAGAGCTTTGTGTTTTTGGATTACACAACTCTTGGACAAGAATTACATGAGATTTTAGGGGTTTTCAAGTTGTGAGAAAAAGTTTTAATTTCTACACATATAATTATACTTGATTAACCCTAATTACACATTTGGGATGTTACACCGCGTGGGCGCGAGCGCGCATTGCCAGCAGGTCTTGGGCCATCCGATCCAGGATCAACGGCCCAAGTTCGTCCACGTCGTTTCCTTTTTAGGAGTTTTCCGATGGATTTATTTGTGAACTGAAAAAGGTAATAAACTTTGAAAATGCATAACTAATTCATTTTAGCTCCTTTTGAGTTGATTCAAATTTTGGTAGCTCTGGTTTGAACTAAACTTTAATCTAAAAATGGTGGTAAGTTCAGTTCGGCTCCAGAAAATGGATTGGTAAATTGGTTTCAAAATTAACTTTAAATGTTGCTCTAAATATTGCAATTAACTTGTAAAATGCATAAGTAATTCTCTATTCTCCCAGGTGCAGCACCTCTGTGGAAAATTGTGCTTGGGAATTTAATTCAGATGAACAGTAACCGATTTGAATTTTCCAGCAATTTTCTGGCTGAGCAGATTTGTTTTGGCCATAACTTTTGCATTGAGAATCCAAATCAATTGGTTCTTGTTGCTAAATTCTTTAAAAATCATTCTCTAGCTTCTGTAAAAATTTCAGAGCATTTGGAGTAAGTTTTCTGTGGAGTCCTTTCAGTTTTCTTCGTCCTTATCGGTTCTTTTCGCATTTTCGTTAGGCGCCGACGAATGTGTTGATCCCGTGAGTGATCCTTTGCAGCATAGTGAGCACCTCCAGCAAGGCAAGTAGTTTGATCATGTCCATTATGTCTCATTACTTTAAAGTCTAATATATTGTTTAACTTGTATGTATGCATTGCTATTTTGTTGTTAAATGATATCGATTAGTGATCCTATAGATGCATATTCTGTAGGTAAATATTCATTCTCTACTACTAAGCTTAGGATTATCTTGCTGTGATTTAGAGTTCGATGAATGGACTCTTATCACTTAGTAGTCGCGTTGTTAATGCTTAGAAATGCTTAGATAATGGTAGAAATGGGCGGTTGTCGATATTATGTCGATGACCTTGATCACACAAAAATTATTATTCCATTATGTCCAGCACTTGTGCTTTGTTACTTTGTAAACAAATAAAACAAAAATGAAAACCAAATTGTTTCATGACTTGGGCACAATGGATGTTGGTATGATCTGTTGGGTTTGAATGGAATGGTGCCTAAGTCCCTAAGGACCGAGTTACTTGTGTCACTAAGCCAAGCGCTTTTGCGTGCTAACCACACGAGGGGGATATGGGTCCCCTCTTGACTAAGTACTTTGGGGGGTGTTAATTATTGAGTCGATGGTGGTTAAAATGTTTTTATAGGGATTGGGAGCACCCGCAGTTGCTTAGGCTGGGCCAGTGCATCCTACCCTTAGGTTGTCGTGACTCTTAATTAGCATCACCCATTGGAAATGTCTCGTAGGACTTAGCCGTGCCGGCATACCAAAGGAAGTGTGCTAAATAGCTTAGCGAAAAGGCGGTCTGACGTGTGGGTACATTGGTACACCCCTGCAGGGTTAAAACTATTCGAATAGCCTTGTCCTAGGTTATGGAGATGCTTGGTAAGGTCATGCAAGAACTAGACTAAACATTTAATTAAAACTTGTTGGGTGGTATGAATTGGGTAATTCATGCTATTGTTGTGGTGACTATTGGGTTAGTCACTTCCAGGTTGTTCTTCTGTTGTTATTATTATTGTATCGTTGTTACTTCAACAATTAAAAATGCTTTGTCAAATTGCTTTCAATCTATTATATTATTGCAAATGAAAACTTGCTTTATGCTAAAATGAGCCTAAAGCCTTCCACTTAAATAAAGCTTGCATGTAGCATATGTATAGGTCTGTTATCCTTACACGTCAGTCTTGCGAGTACATTTTTGTACTCATTTGCTTTGCTTAATAACTTTGTTGAAGAGGAGGTGGAGCCCCATGGGCCCTACTTTTGTGAGATGTGCTGTGGTTGGGACGACTAGGTTGGTGGCATGGTTGGTTGCCTTATGGGCTAAAGGCAAACCATATGGCCTTCTTTTGTTATTGCCATCTTATGGCTTTTGCTTCCACTGTGTTTATCTTTCTTAGTTGTTATTTGGTCGGTCGGCCCCTTTTGTAATAACTCTCTCTATATTATGTATATCTTTGGTTTAATCTAGTTCGTGCTTTGGTTCTATGTCTTGTATGAGATTGATGCATAATTTTGTAAAGGGGTGTGTATACTGCATTTCTGGGAAGTATACATATCTCGAAGACACGGGTTATTTTGTTTGTGATGCTAGGGTCAATGGATGACTAAGCATTACAAGCCAAATAAGCTGGGGTCCTCACAAGTTCAACCAGACATCGTGAGGCAAAGGGAGTATACATGAGTAGGTCGCTTAGTTCGAACAGTTACGAACTGGTTGTATGGAGATACGAGCTGGTTGTAGACTGGTCGAACGTAGTCACGGGGTGGTCGTAACCTGGTCGTAAGGAATTACGAACTGGTCGTGACCAAATACGAAATGGTCGTATAGAGATAGGACCTGGTCATAAGTGATGAGGACATGGTCGTAGATCATATTGCATTAAGGTTCGTCTGATATAATTTGTCTGTATTCAGGAATCGTTATGTTCTGCTAGGAGCTGCTACGACTCGTGATCGGAAAGGGTTTCCGAGTCACAACCGATTGCGCATAAACCTATAGGGTCACACACTTAACGGGTTGGAACAAACCAGTACAAATACTATTCGACAAACGTGTTCAGGTAGAATCCGTCACGAGCACTATATACTCCATGCATGAGGCTGTTGGGAGGTACGCGTGAATCACCACCGAAACCCTAGCCGCCATCTTCCTGAGAGCTCTACCGTGCGACTTGGTGCTAGCACACTGCGCATGGTTGTTCCTTCCCCGGGCGTGTGGATATTTGAGGCGCTTACTACGATCAAGGCGCTTTGAGGACGATCCGCGATCTTCACAAGGAACCGCAGACGTTCTTTGGAGGAGACAATCGACTTCGTGAGGACGCTTAGACGATCGACTACGACCACTACATCGACGCGCTCTACGTTGGACCAGGCTGCTCCAACCCTTCTTCTGCTACTCTGCGCGTCTGGTGGTAACGATCTATAATCATCTACTTGCTTGGTTTCCTGGTTTGCGTGGTAGAAATTTTTGATTTGTAGGTATCGTAGCCTACCCCGTGGCCGAACAGCATCGACGGGTGCCAAACAAACTAGAGAGGTCGTGTCTTGTGGGTAAAGCTGTACAACATCTGCAGAGTGTAAATCTATTCGAATAGCCGTGTCCCCGGTTATAGACATGCCTGGTGAATTCACGCAAGGGGTAGACTTTCTCAAAACTTATTGGTCTTGGTTGGTTCCGAGTGGTCTGAGCCGTGACCAGGGTGGTCACAAGAGGTTTGGGCAGTGACCAGGGTGGTCATGTGTTGTTTTCAAATAAACTTGATTACTTATGTATTAGTCTTTCAACTTGTGCTTTGAAATCTACTTACTGTATTTCAAGTCAATACTGCTTTCTACAAAGTAACCGTAAATACCTCCTTGACAAGCCTTGCATGAATACTATTTGGCATACATTTTTCTACGGCTTGCTGAGTACATTCAAAGTACTCACGGCTTTGTGCCCTCTGGTTGATCAACAACTGAAGAAGACGTCCCAGGGAGCTCCGACCTCTTTGAAGAGGAGGTCTTTGAAGACCTTGCGTGCTAGGACGTCCTCCACTCGATTGCCTGTGGGCATGTCGAATGGTCTCCACGTGTTCTTTTGTTTCCGCTGTGAGCTCTTTTGTTGTAGCCCTGTGTGGCAGACCTCTGTAAAAACCTTGACCATAAGGTCTTTTGCTTTTATTATTGTTAATCTGTCTGCTTGTTCCATAGTTTGTTGTATGGCTGTGATCACATCGTTGTTGAAACTGTGCGGGCCAGCTACTGATCATGGGACTGGTCTAGAATGCACAGTGGGTCCCGGGGGTTGCTACCCGGGGCGTGACAGGAGCGCACGCATGGCGCATGGCTCAGTGGCCAGTGGCATGGCGCAGCCGATGCACGGTGCCTCCATGGTCGCGGTGCGACACCAAGCAGCGCGCGACAGTCAATTATATACTTTGGTACATTGCTGGTACGCGGAGCTATGGCTGTCATTACACAAAGAAGTTGGAGGAGCCACAGTTTGTCGGCTATAGAAATAGCGACATGGCCAGCGACGTCAAGTTCCAGGAGCTGCGCAAAAAGATCGGCGTTGTCGAGATTAAGAAAAGGCATCAAGGATTAGGGGTGTTTGTTGATTAATCCTTGATTGCATCCCTTTTTTTTGTTTGCATGGCATGCGCACATTGATTGCATCTGTTTTTTGTTTTCGGCTGGCTGCAGTCATGCTTTGCTTTGATGCTGCATTAATGCCTTATGTTACGGATGTTTTGATGCCCACGTCATGGAGCTTTGATGCTGCTAGTATAAATATGAGTGAAAAAAAATCAGAAAATCGATGTGTGGTTGTGCAGCACCAAAATCATCTTGCAAGTTCTTTCTTCTTCCAGCCATATGTGTGTGTTTGTTCTGTTCAGTGTGTTCGTGTGCATAGACACCAGCAAGCGGGCTAACAGAGCTCAAGCTCATATTGGAATAAGAGTCCAGGCTGGTACTAAGGAAGAACGTCAAAACTGAAAGTAGCAATTAGCAACGCACTTCTATTCTATGTGAGCCATAAGGAACTCCAAAATCACAAGAATTAGTAAAGGAGGTACCTTCATCACAGAGAATACTTTCACTAACTGCACAAGAAGGCTCTTTCAAGAAGATGACGGCTAGGGTTTTGAGCAACTTACATCAACTCTTGTCGTGTGTCCTCTGTCTCTTAGCTTGCTCCCAACAGCCTCAAGCATCTCCTTGTATAGTGCTCGCGACGGATCCTATCCAAACACGTTTGATGAATCGTATCCGTACTGGTTTGTTCTAACCTGTTAAGTGTGTGACCCGTTAGGTTCATACGTAATCGATTGTGGATCGGAAACTCCTTTCCGATCACGAGTCGTCAGCGGCTCCTAACAGAACATAACAATTCCCAAATATACACGAATTATATCGAACGAACCTTAATGCAATATGATCTACGACCAGGCCCATATCACTAATGACCAGCTCATATCTCTATACGACCAGTTCATATTTAGTCTCGACCAGTTCGTAACTCCTTACGACCAGGTTTCGACCACTTAGTGATCATGTTCGACCAGCCTACGACTAGCTCGTATCTCCATACGACTAGTCTGTATCTGATCGAACTAAAAGACCTTCTCGTGTATTCTCCCTTTGCCTCACGATATCTGGTTGAACTCTAGGTGAGATGTTGTGTCATCCATGGACTGTTCAATACTTTCTTGATTGAATGTCGGATAACTTCACCTGGTTGAACACTTCGACCTCTATTAGCATGGTCATGCACTTTCTTTATCTGACCACATTGACGGGTCCAGAGATATCTCTCCTATTATGTTAGGAGGGGCAAATCCCATATCTGACCAGTCACATTCCTCCGCATGTTTCACAGTATACTTGAAAACTACCTTTATAACTACCCAGTTACGAAGTAACGTTTGGTAACCCCAAAGTGTGCTCTTACGCATGTAGGAAACCATGTTGATCTTAGGTCTAAGGATTATACATCATCATTGCTTGAGACCAACTAACAACACATAAAATCATAATAATCTCAACAATATGTCAAGGTGGGTCAATCCAACCGCATGTTCTCTAACATGTGTTCACATTATTGATTCCATATCCCTATATCCATGACCGGTGAAACATGGTCATCAATCAATACATGTACTGGTCGATAGAGTCACTAGTGTTCCGACCAGTGACATCCGACCAGAGATTCATTTAGAACGACATCATATAAGTTAAAAAAGTTTCACCAACAAGTCACATACTTGTTGTAACACCCGACTCGGGGTCCCCCGGGGAGGTCCCTTAAGACCACCCAAAGGTCCTTCAAGACCTCTCGGAAGGTCCTTCAAGACCACCCGGATGTCCCCAAGGTGGACTCGAGACAGCCACGAGATGACCCCAAGTGCCACGACCCGACCTAGGGGTGGTCGAGAGACCAAACCCGACGAGGTCGTGGAATCAGAGGTGACCCAAAGACCTCCCACGACCAGGCCCGAGGGTGGTCGTGGAGGGCTGGGATCACCCCAAAGACCTCCCATGACCAGACCCGAGGGTGGTCGTGGGGAGCGGGGATCGCCTCATGGTTCTTTGTGTGAACCGAGCTAGTCCCAAGGATCAACAGCTAGCTCTTCACAGCATACAACAGTGGTAACATACATCAAACGCAAGCTTTATTAACAACAAAGCTGATTACAAAGGGGAGGCTTACAAGCAAACAATCAAAACACAGCGGAAGATAAATAAGTAGACCACCCGATACACCACAGGCAATCGGCTAGAGGGCGCATCCTAGTCGGCCTGGACCTCTAGGTCCACATCGAAGACCTCCTCAAACTTTCTCTTCCTGCTCAATAAGAATATCAAGCAAGAGTGAGCACAACAACTGTGCTCGCAAGTTACACCCATCAAATAACAAAATGACATGCATAAGTGGATATCTCAAAGGAAGGCTTAATATGGTTGATTTGCATAAAGCCAAGTTTATTTCAAATACAAGTACTAAGTTCCAAGGCAGATAACAATAATTAAAAATTCATTTTCTAAATTTTAGTTTTCAGTTGGATAACATTCATCACCAAGTGGTGAAGGATACCCTCCTGTCACAAGGCTCCCTGCCCAAACCCATTGGATAGAAATCCAAAACCAATTTATCAAGTCCTTTCGAAAACAAAACCAACATCTAACTGTGAGAGGCTTTGCCAGTACGTCCATGACCGTGGAGACGGCTATTCGAATAGTTTTACACTCTGCAGAGGTTGTACACTTTACCCACATGATATGATTTCTCTAGTTTGTTTGGCGACTGGCAATGCCACCACTCACTTCCGAAGGTAAGTGGTCGAGAGCTCATGACAAGGCCTTTATAATGCATCATTCCACCGCAGTCCACCCTCACTAAGGTTTCGCCCCACCCTACGGATAGAAACCTGTAGAGATCAAGGGCCCCCTCTTGTGCCAGGTGGGAAAAACCAAGTCATAAAAGACAGGCCATGAAAGACCTCGTAGCACATCCACAGGATCAATCGCGATGGTAACTTTGCAAATTAGTCAGCCAGGTTCCCTACCCATACTCAGGACATGCGGTTGCACGGTGAGGCATAGCCCATTATAGGCATAGCAAAGTAACGCTCGCAGGCCGGTCCTTAACTAACTTGGGCGACAACCTCAACCCTGGGGCATCGGATAACATGACCCCCGTGCATAGACATACACCAACCAAACAACCAAATTCGCCCAAGTCCAAACCATTTTCCTTTTCCATAAATTTTCGAAAACATTTACAAGCTACCACGACAACTCAATGTCATGGATTAAAACATTAGACAACATTGGTCTTTTGGCAGTAAAACTCCCAAAACAAGATTTTGGTTTAAGCATGACTAAGCATACATTTTTCAAGAGATCCTGGTTCACACTATTGCATCAACCAGATTTTAACTAGGGGTGACAACAGAGTGGAATCAATATCAATAATGGTCATTCAAAGGATTCGGTATAACTATGGATTTTAAAGATGGGTATTGAAATACTGAGTATAAATAAGCATGCAATAATTTTGAAACAGAACTTAAATAATTTGGGATACTGGGCGCAATATGAGTGTAACTTGCCTAACTTGAAAGCTTTGAGGAACTAGTTGGGAGAACTCGGGCTTCCCGAAGAGTTGCAATCTACACGAGACAAAGCAAAGCAAAATCAAATAATAGCCAAATGAGATCCAAATGAACTTCAAACAAACCCAAATAGCAAAGAACAAAACAAGAAGAACTAAGAAGGGGTTCTCAGGAGGAGGAGGTCTAGAGGAGGACCCAAGAGGGTCGTATTTGCAAAAAGACCGAGAGGGTCGTCCTTGCGAAGAGACCTGCAAGGACCGAGAGGGTGGTCTTTGCAAAAAGACCAGCAAAGACCTAGAGGGTGGTCTTTGCCAAGGGAGGTCTTGAGGAGCTCAAGGGACGTCCTGAGGAGGATGTCCCGAGGAGGTCAAGGAGGTCTTTGAGGAGGTCCTGAGGAAGAGACCCTGAGGAGGTCCTCAGAGGGTCATCTACGTAAAACGACCAAGAGGGTCGTCTTTGCAAAAAGACCGAGACGGTCATCTTTGCAAAGAGGAGACCCTTAGGAGATCAAAAAGGGGAGGTCCGGCAAGGCTACGACTACACGAGGTGGTCGCACAAGGAGTCAAGGGAAAAGGAACAGGGCACGGGGATACTCACCAAGGCCGAGAGGGAAGTAGAAAGGGAGGGGGAGGTCGAGGGCTCAGCGGCAACGGTCGAGGATGGCACGGCGCTCCGGCGAACTCCTTCGGCGGCGAAGTGGCGGCGCAAACTCTGGTGAACTCCTTGTCGACGAGGAGGCGACGTCACTGCCTCAACGAACTCCTTGGCGAAGCTTCAAGCACAGAGCAAGGAGGAAAAGAGCTGGAGAGCTAAGTGGCCAAAGGTGAGGAAAGGAGGGCTGCTCAGGCTATTTATAGCCAAGGAAGAAGGAAAGAGAGTTACTGAGAGACTTAGTGATCCACAAGTCAAAGGCAGGTGAAGGACAAGACAAGGCATGGCCTGAAAAAGAAGGAAAAGATGGGGCAGGTAAAGGAAAGACAAAAAGGGGAACACACAGTACCACAGCAATGACCGCATTAACTGCACAAGGACTTCTATGGCGGAAGGAAAAAGGAGGCGAGCAGAGCTGACAGGTAGGACCAGTCAACTACACAGGTGAGGTGGTCAAACCAAAAAGGTGGTCATGACCAAGGGGGAGGTCGTGACCAGCAAAGGTGGTCTCAACCGCAAGGGTGGTATTTGCAAAAAGAGCAACAAGGGAGGTCATAACCGCATAGGTGGTTGTGACCAGAAAAGGGGGTGATCTTTGCAAAAGACCCGCAGAGGGTGGTCTTTGCAAAAGACCACAGGGAAGTCCCGACCAAAGGAGGTTGCGGCAAAATGACAAAAGAGGAGGTTGCGGCTCCAAGGGGAGGTCACGGCTAAAGGAAAAAAGAGAGGAGGTCGCGGCCTCAAGGGAAGGTCCTGACCACAAGGGGTGGTCATGACCAGGAGGGTGGTCTTCACAAAAAGACCACAAGGGTGGTCTTTGCAAAAAGACCAAGGGGTCGGGAGGACAAAGAGGTCTTGGGGAATCCCGCAAAGGTGGTCTTTGCAAAAAGACCACGAGGTCTAGACCACAAGGGTGGTCTGACCCGCAAAGGTGGTCTTTGCAAAAGACCAGTGGTCCTTGTGAGCACCCGGATTTATTAAGCTCATAATACTTAGTCATCCAATTGACCCTAGTATTATCAACTAAATAAACCCAGTCTCGAGAGATGTATACTCCCGAATGCAAGATACATACCTCACAACAAAAGAATGTATCAATTCCATACAACACATAGTACATAAGCAACAAACCGAAGTTAATATTAATAAGGATAGGTTATTACAAAGAGGGCCTTCGGCCAAATAACAACAAGCACTACTAAGATAACAATGAAGCAAAAGTGTCATAAAGATGGCTATAACACAAAGCCAATCGGTGTGCCTTAACCCCTAGGCATCCGACCGACCGCCAAGCTAGTCGTCGAAGAAGCCGCAACACATGGCACAAAAGTGAGGCTCTTGGAGTTCACCTTCTTCCTCTGCAACAAAAGCCACAAAAAATGCCACAACCACAGGCGATGAGTACATAAAGCACTCCAAGACTTACGTGTGAGATAACAGAACTATAAATAGCTACATGCAAGCTTTATTTAAGTGGATGAGGCTTTGGACTCATTTTAGCATAAAGCAAGTTTCATTTGCAATAACATAATAGATTGAAGGCAATTTGGCAAAGCATTTTAATTGTTGAAATAACAACGAGATAATAACCTAGTAACAACAACAAGATCAACTCGAAGTGACTAACCCAATAGTCACCACAACAATAGCATGAACTCCCGTTCATACCAACCATGTCAAGTTTTAATTAAAGGTTGTAGTCTAATTCTTACGGAAATAACCAAGCGTGTCCATAACCTAGGGCGAGGCTATTGAATAGTTTTAACCTGCGAGGGTGTACCAATGTACCCACACGTCGAGACCGCCTTTCCTTTAAGCACACTACCAAAGGTATGCCGCACGGCTAAGTCCTCGAGACATTTCCAATGGACAAAGCTAATTGACCAAGACAACCCACGGGATAAGGACACAATAGACAGCCTAACCGCCTACCACTGCTCCATTCCCACCCCACACACACACACATTTTATCTTTAAAACACACCAACCGAGCGACCCCAATTAGCACCGCCCAAAGTACTTAGTCAAGAGATGTCCCATATCCCCCTCGTGTGGTTAGCACGCATAATTGCTTGGATCAATGGCGCAAGAATTCGGTCCTTGTTGACTCAGGCATACCACCACATCCAAAAACCACACCATCCATCCAATATGCCCAAGTCTAAATCAATCTTTTATTTTCAGTTTTTGATTTTACAAATAAATCAAAGCACAAGTGCTGGACATATAGGAGTAATAATCAGTTTTGAGTGATCAAGACCATCGACTAAGTCGATGATCGCCCATTACTACCGATAACTAAGCATGGCTAAGCAATGTTAACGTAAACTACTAAGTGATAAGAGCTCATCCAACGAGCTCCCACCACAGCAAGTAACCTAGGCTCATGGTAGTAGAGGATAAACAATTCCTACAGATTATGCAACTATAGGCTTGCTAGCGATATTTTAACACAAAGTAGCATGCATACATACAAGTAAAACAATATATTAAGCTTTAAAGTAATGGGACAATGATGGAAATGATCAAACTGCTTGCCTTGCTGTTGCTGGTCAATTTGTTGCTGAGGATCGCTCACGGAATCACCACAAATGTCGAAGCCTAACGGAAAAGCGATAAAGAACCGATAAGAACAACGAAAAACCAAAAAGACTCAACAGAGAAACTTCTCCGAATGCTATGAAAATTTTACAGCAGCAAGACAATGATTTATCATGAATTTAGCAACAAGAACCAATTGATTTGGATTCTTGATGCAAAAGATATGATGAAATCAATTCTGCTCAGCCTAAAAATACCAAACTGCACTATTCACTAATTTAATTATGAGGCAACATTTTCTAGAAAAGTGGTGATGCTGAGATTTTTACTGTAAAACCAGCACCTCATGAGATGAATAACACAATTGAGTTCATCTCATTTGGAGCTATATTGCACCTTCTACCATTTTTCAAAAACAAGAACTTGAACAAAATTATAATGCACAAGTCCTCATTTTCATAACAGCAACATGCTCAAAACTAATTTTCTTAGTGAGTTCATTAATAGAGGAAACCAACAAAGTTGGATTCACTCAAAAATAATCTACAGAGCATTAGTTATGTATTTTACAAGTTAGACATTATTTTGGGTGTACTTTTAAAGTTAGTTTTAAAACCTAAAGGCAAAACTGTGCTCTGGAGCTGAACTCAACTTATAATCATTTTTAGATTAAAGTCAAGTCCAAGACAGAGCTAACACAATTTGAATGACCTCAATTGGATTTAAAATGAAAAAGATATGGAATTCTAAAGTTTATACCTTATTTCAGTTTACACTTAAGAGTTCACTGGAATTTCTAAAACCCACAAGGACATGGGAGGACATGAGCCACAGATCTCGAGATCTAACGGCTCAAGACCTCCCAGAGAACAACGCACATGCGCGAGGTGAGGCGGTCGTGGCCGTAGATGGGGAATCTAACGGACCACAACGATGGGGAGGTCCGGACGGACCAGATCTAACGAGGAGGTCCTCAACGGTTGAGATCTTCCAAGGAAGATCTAAACTACTAAGATCTCCCAAGGAAGATCTACATCGTCAAGACCTCACAGGGAGGTCTGGGACGGTCCAGATGTTCCAAGGGAGGTCCTTGATGGTTCAGATCGTCCGAGGGAGGACCTTGACGGTCAAGATCTACCCGGGGAGGTCATGAACGGCTGAGATGACCTAGGGGAGGTCCTAAGGGGAGGTCCTAACGTCACAGACCTCCAGGGAGGTCTGGACGGCCACGATTGCGCAAGGGGAGGTCTTGGACGTTCCAGATCTCCTCGGAGGAGGTCATGAACGTCCCAGAGCTCACGACCACGTGCTTGCGCGCACGCACGTGCTTGGACAAGAGATTAATGCGTGCGGGACAACGAGGAGGTCCGCGCACGGGAGGTCTTAATTACGCGCAAGGGGAGGATTAAATGCAGTTTAAGACGCCCAATGATTGCGAGGTTGAGAAAATGATTAGCGCATTAAACCCAGCGGATCTTGGTCCGAAAAATGGCAATAGCGCCGCAGTTCTTGTCCGACAAGATCCGAGCTCAAAAATGTGGTCATCGCCGGCGATCTGAGCCTCGCCGCGACATCAATAAATACCGTTGGGCCCGCAATAACCATGCGCGCCCAATGGACCTCCTCTCAACGGCGGCGGCGGCTTGAGCGCCCGGGCGAGCGAGAGGACAACGAAGGCAAGCATTGCCAAAATCCAAAATGCAAAAGGAAGCTCATGCGACATTCAAGCGTGTGCTCAACAAAAGCTCATGAAGACATACATGCGGGTGCCAGCAGCTCTGGGACTATCGGAGGTTTACAGGAGGTCCTTGCAGTCTTTGAGGAGGTCGAGATGGAAGGACCGGTGCTTGGGAGGAAGGGTGCTCCACGGCCAAAGCTTGACTCAAGCTCCACTTCGTCCCCTCTGCAAATGCCCAACAAATCAAGTTAGGACTTGGTCCCGGAGGGTAGGGCACAAATGGAAGCAAGGAGAAAAGGAGGAAAACTCAGGGGACCCTTGTCCACCGAGGAGCTTCAAGCTCCAAAGAATGGCGACCAAGGAGAGCTTTGGTGGTTTAGAGCTCACAAGCACAGGGGTGCAAGCAAGGGATAATGGTGTGCAAAGGAAGCCAAAGAAACCGTGGGGAGGCTTTATACTTAGGGCACAGGAGGTCATGGACCACTTGGTTAGGCTCACAGTGAGCTTGGCCCAAGGCACGGTCCATGGGGTTGACAAGGCGCGAGGTTGACACGCGATGGCAGTCTGTCTTGACCAGAGAGAGGCGGAAGGTGACTGCATTTAATGCGGTCGACAAAGAGTTGTTTCAAGTACCGATGGACAGCCTTCGCATTAAATCACTTGCTCGGGGCCCGCATGCGTGACCAAGGAAGGAGAAGAACAGGAGGTCATGTTGACCATTGGATAAACCACGGGAGGTCCCGCCCTCCGATGTGGTTTTTGAACCGTTACGCCTAAATGGTCGGGAGGAGGTCCCACCACACGATCAAGGATGGGGAGGTCATGGCCTCACGATTTCCTTAATGTGTATACGCGTGGGGAAAATGAGACAGAGGTCCAAAGCGTTGGATCTCCATCCAGCATCTTGGACCTCTGTGAGGTCTTAACCGCACATGAACTTAAGAACATGAGGGGAGGTCATGGCCTTAGGATTCAAATCCAAGGGCACACAACCAAAAAGGACGGTTGCGAGGCCTTGCGTGAAGCGCGAGGGAGGTCAAGACCTTTGGATTTTGATCAACGGTGGTGATCAAGACAGGGAGGTCTGAGCCTCACAAGTGGCGCAAAGGAGGTCTTGATCTTGCGCAACACACAAGGAGGTCATGGCCATTAGATTTAGATCTAAGGGCAACGACCTCACGTCTTGAGAAGGTCTCGATGCGCATAAGACAAGGAGGAGGTCGTGGCCTGTGGATTTTAATCAGCGGTGCACAACACGAGATAGGGGAGGTCTTGTGCGCTGGATATTTTGAGGGGGGGAGGTCGTGGGCTGTTGGATCTAATCCAATGGCTACGACCTCGCTTAGGTGGGAGGTTTGCTTAGTTTAACAGTGAGGGGAGGTCATGGCCATGGATCTTGGATCCAAGGGCTAGGACCTGATGAGGTGAGGAGGTCTCTGCGGTGTTGACCGCGGAGGAGGTCGTGGCGGTTGGATGTAAATCCAACGGCTGCGACCTGCTCAAGGTGGAGAAGGAGGTCTGACGGGTCAGGAAGTGGGTTGGGTTGGACCAGCTTTGCAAAGTGGCTAGCCCAAGGAACAGTGTAAGCTTTTAAGTTTAGTTTTTAACAGCTGAAACTTAACAGAATTGTTTGGGATAGCAAATGAACTCCAAAATTCATGAAATTTTAACAAGAGCTTGCTGACAATGAGATTAACCTTGCATAAAATTTCCAGAGGTTATTATGCAATGCATTTTTCTCAGGAAATTCATGAAGGTTGTTCAAGGATTTGTTTTACCTCCACAATTTATCAAACAAGTTTTATAACTCATGATGTTTTTCAAAGGGGTCCCACATCAACTTTAGGACCAAGGAAAAATATTTCCAAATGTTTGGCACAAGATTTAGACAATTGGAAAATGAGTTTGACTTTTGGTCAACAGGAGCTTTGTGTTTTTGGATTACACAACTCTTGGACAAGAATTACATGAGTGTTTAGGGGTTTTCAAGGTGTGAGAAAAAGTTTCAATTTCTACACCTTAATTATACTTGAACAAACCCTGTTTATACAGTTGGGATGTTACAAAATCTCCCCCCCCTTACAAAAATCTCGTCCCGAGATTTGGCTCACTCGGTAAAGAAAGATGGATAGTCCGACGCAGACGATCTTCTCTTTCCCAAGTAGCCTCATCCTCGAATGGTTCGACCACCGAACTTTAAGGAACTTGATGGTCTTATTCCTTGTCCTTCGTTCGAGACTCGCCGAGTATCTGAGCAGGGTGCTCGCGATAGGTCAAATCTTCACGGACATCAAGAGTTTCCAGCGGAGCTTCCTCGGTTGGAACACGGAGGCACTTCTTAAGCCGGACACATGGAAAACATCATGTACCCCCTCAAGTGCAGTAGCAACTCCAACTTATAGGCAACCTTGCTCCTTCTTCTCGATAACGCGGTAGGGACCGACATATCGAGAGCCAACTTGCCCTTGACACCGAAACGTTGATGGCCCTTCAAAGGAGAGACTTTGAGATAGACAAAGTCATTAGGCTCAAAAACGCAACTCACGTCGACGGCGATCCGCATAGCTCTTTTGCTGGATTGAGCTGCGCGCAAACGCCACGAATAAAATTTGGACTTGGCGCTCGGCCTCATTGATTGAGTCCGGCCAAAGAGAGGTCTTTCACGGTCTCTGACCAGTTCAACGGGGTTCTACACTTTCTCCGTATAAGGCCTCAAATGGTGCCATGCCGAGACCTTTGAAAATTTGTTGTTATAAGAAAACTTCGTGAATGGCAAGCATTTCTCCCAATGCTTCCCATAGGAAAGGACACAAGCACGAAGCATGTAACATCCCAAATGTGTAATTAGGGTTACTCAAGTTTAATTATATGTGTAGAAATTAAAACTTTTTCTCACAACTTGAAAAACCCTAAAATCTCATGTGATTCTTGTCCAAGAGTTGTGTAATCCAAAAACACAAAGCTCTTGTTGACCAAAAGTCAAATTCCTTTTCCAATTATCTTAAATCTTGTGCCCAACAATTGGAAAGTATTTTCTTTGGTCCTAAAACTGAGGTGGGACCCCTCTGAAAAATATCACAAGTTGTAAAACTTGTTTGATAATTTTTGGAGGCAAAATGAATCATTGAACAACCTTAATGAATTTCCTGAGAAAAATGCATTGCATAATGACCTCTGGAAATTTTATGTAAGGTTAATCTTCTTGTCAACAAGCTCCTGTAAAAATTTCATGAATTTTGGAGTTGAAATGCTATCCCAAATAATTCTGCTAAGTCCCAGTATGAAAACTAAATTCAAAAGCCTACATGTTCCTTGGGCTAGCCATGTTCAAAGCTGGTCCAGCCCGACCATGTCTGCACCCACAGCAGACCTCCCTCTCCACCTTGATCAGGTCGCAGCCATTGGATTTACATCCAACAGCCGCGACCTCCTCCACGGTCAACACCGCGAAGACCTCCCACCTTGTTGAGGTCTTGGCCCTTGGATTAAGATCCAACCGGCCCTGACCTCCCCTTGTTATCAAACCTCAACAACCACCTTCCACCTTGTTGAGGTCTTGGCCCTTGGATTCAAGACCCATGGCCCTGACCTCCCCTCACTGTTAAGCTAAGCAAACATCCCACCTACATGAGGTCACAGTAGTTGGATCAAAGATCCACGGTCATGACCTCCCACGTGTCAAACCTTAAAGTCTACATCCCACCTTGATGAGGTCACAGCCATTGGATCAAAATCCATGGTCACGACCTCCTCCTCTCAATCTAACTAACAGACCTCCCTTTTAGCGCGGTTGAGGTCATAGCCGTTGATTCAGATCCAAAGGCCACGACCTCCTCTCGAAAAACATCACGGCATGGTCCTCCGCCTTGGTGAGATCGTAGCCCTTAGATCTAAATCTAAAGGCCATGACCTCCCTTGTGCGTTGCGCAAGCTCAGGACCTCCACCTCTTCTGATCGTAGCCCTTAGATCTAAATCTAAAGGCCATGACCTCCCCTCATGTCGTTTTGATCGTGTGCGGTTAAGTCCTCACTGGAGGTCCGCACCGTTGGATGGAGATCCAACGCTTTGGACCTCCTGTCCCCTTTCCTCACGTGCGTTTTCATTAAAAAATCGAAGGGCTCGACCTCCCATCCTTGATCGTGTGGCTGGGACTGCTCCCGATCCTTTGGCGTAACGGTTCAAAAATGACATCGGAGGGCGGGACCTCTCCTGTGTCTTATCCAACGGTCATAGGACCTCCTGTTCTTCTCCTACCTTGGTCACGCATGCGTGCTCGAGTGGTGGAGTTAATCGCGCCTTGCCCTCTGTGTCCTTTTCATGACTCTCTGTGACCGCATTTAATGCAGGTCGACTTTCACCTCTCAGTCGGCCGAGGCCTGCCCCCTTGTCAACCTCATGTCCTTGCCACCCCATGGACCAACCCGTGGGCTAAGCTCACCATGGAGCTTAGCCCCAGCTCATAACCATCACCTCAGGCTATAAATTATCCCTTGGAAGCCTCCCTTGGCTTCCTTTGCACACAACCGATCTCAGCCTTGCATCTTGTGCGTGGCTGAGCTCCTCCCTCACTCACCTCCTCACTAGTGGCTGCCACTGTTGAAGTCCTTGGAGCTCCTCTGTGGCACAAGAAGTTCCAGTGGCTCCCTTTTCAAACCCTCGCTCACTTTTGCTCCCAAAACCTCTTGGAAGTTAACCCTAACTTAATTTGTTTGGGCATTTTTGAGAGGTGGACAAAGTTGAGCTTGAGGCTGTGCCTTGGGCCGTGAAGCTTCACTTGCCTTCCCCAACTCCGGTCATCACCTCCACGACCTCCCGGCATCTTAGGACCTCCGTACTCCCCTGTTAGTCCCTTAGTTCTTTGGCACCGCTGAATGATGTCGCGGAGCTTTGTTGAGCACACGCTTGAATGTCGCCATGAGCTTCCTTTTTGCATTTTGTCTTTTGGCCGTGCGGGTCATCTCTCCTCTCTCGGCTCGTGGCGATTAAGGTCGTCGTCGCCGTCGAGTGAGCTCATGGTGTGCGCAACACTATTGCGCTGCAGGGATGTCTTTGGTTGTCGCCGGCGAGTCCGCATCGCCGGCAATAACCACTTCTTTGTGCTCGAGATCTTGTCGGACAAGAATCTGCGGCGCTATTGCCGTTTTCGGACAAAGATCCGCCGAGTTAATGCACTAATCATGTGCTCAAATCATTGAAATCATGGGCATGTCTTAGCTGCATTTAATCCTCCCGTGTTGCGCATTTAAGACCTCCCGCACGCGGACCTCCTTGATGTCCAGCGTGCATTTAACCTCTTGTCCAGGCACGTGCGTGCGCAAGCACGTGGTTGTGAGCTCTGGGACGTCCAGACCTCCTCCTAGGAAATCTGGAGCGTCCAAGACCTCCCTTGCGAAATCGTAGCCGTCCAGACCTCCCTGGAGGTCTGTGATGTTTAGATCTATCGCTTAGGACCTCCTCGAGGTCATCTCACCGTTGAGGACCTCCCCTTTAGATCTGGTCCGTTCCGGGCCTCCTTTCTGTGTTGTGGTCCGTTGGATCTCCCATCTACGGCCACGACCTCCCTCTCACCTCGCGCATGTGAGTTGCTAAGAGGTCCAGGACCTCTGGACTTCACGTGCGCGTGTGTGATGTTCTCCTGGGAGGTCTTGAGCCGTTGGATCTGAGATCTGTGGCTCACGTCCTCCCATACCCTTGTGAGTTTTAGAAATTCCAGTGAAGTCTTAGTTATAGACTGAAATAAGGTATAACTTTAAAATTGCATATCTTTCTCATTTTAAATCCATTTGAGGTCATTCAAAGTATGTTGGCTCTGTCTTGAACTTGACTTTAATCCAAAAATCATTGTAAGTTGAGTTCAACTCCAGAGCACAGTTTGCCATTAGATTTTAAAACCAACTTTAAAATATACACTTAAATCAATGCTTAACTTGTAAAATACAAAACTAATGCTCTGTAGATTATTTTTGAGTGAGACCAACGTTGTTGGTTTCCTCTAATAATGAACTCACTGTGAAAATTAATTTTGAGCTTGTGGCTGTTATAAAAATGAGGACTTGTGCATTATAATTTTGTTCAAGTTCTTGTTTTTGAAAAATTATAGAAAGTGCAATATAGCTCCAAATGAGATGAACTCAATTGTGTTATTCATCTCATGAGGTGCTGGTTTTACAGTAAAAATCTCAGCCTCACCACTTTTCTAGAAAATGTTGCCTCATAATTAAATTAGTGAATAGTGCAGTTTGGTAATTTTTAGGGCTGAGCAGAATTGTTTTGCTCATATCTTTTGCATTGAGAATCCAAATCCATTGGTTCTTGTTGCAAAATTTCCTAAAATCATCCTTGCTGCTGTAGAAAATTCAGGGTATTTGGAGTTCGTTTGCTGTGCTGTCTTTGTTGCCTTTAAATCGTTCTTATCGGTTCTTTATCGCTTTTCCGTTAGGTTTTGACATTTGTGGTGATCCCGAGAGCGACCCTCTGCCACAATTTGAGCAACAGCAACAAGGCAAGCAGTTTGACCATTTCCATCATGTCCCATTACTTTAAAGCTTAATACTTTGTTTTACTTCTATGTATGCATGCTACTTTGTGTTAAATGTCGTTAGTAATCCTATAGTCGCATAATCTGTAGGAATTCTTTATCCTCTACTACCAATGAGCCTAGGTTATTAGCTGTGGTTTGAGCTCGTTGGATGAGCTCTTATCACTTAGTAGTTGCGTTTCCTACTTGCTTAGACATGCTTAGCTATCGGTAGTATTGGGCGATCATCGACTTAGTCGATGATCTTGATCACTCAAAATGATTATTACTCCTATATGTCCAGCACTTGTGCTTTGATTAATTGTAAAATCAAAAGCTGAAAATAAAAGATTGATTTAGACTTGGGCATATTGGATGGATGGTGCGGTTTTGGAATGTGGTGGTATGCAGGGTCCCTAAGGACCGAGTACTTGGGTCACTAAGCCAAGCGCTTTGCGTACTAACCACGCGAGGCATATGGAACCCCTCTTGACTAAGTACTCTAGGAGGTGTTAATTATGAGCGAGCTCGGTTGGTGTGTTTTCAAAAACAAATGTATATGTATAGTGTGGGAGGGGAGCATTAGCTTCCGGGTAGGTCGTCTAATGTCTCCTTCTCCCCGTGGGTTGTGCAGCTCGTAATTAGCATTCATCCTTTGGAAAGGTCTCGTAGGACTTAGCCGTGCCAGCACACCTTCGGAAGTGTGCGTAAAGGAAAGGCGGTCTGACGTGTGGGTACAGTGGTACACCCTGCAGGGATAAAACTATTCGAATAGCCTCGTCCTAGGTTATGGACATGCTTGGTAAGGTCGTTCAAGACTAGACTACAACCTTTAATTAAAACTTGACATGGTTGGTATGAACGGGGAGTTCATGCTATTGTTGTGGTGACTTGGGTTGGTCACTTCCAGGTTGTTCTTGTTGTTGTTATTATGTTATTATCGCGTTGTTATTTCAACAATTAAAAATGCTTTGTCAAATTGCTTTCAATCTACTATATTATTGCAAATGAAAACTTGCTTTGTGCTTAAATGAGTCCAAAGCCTCATCCACTTAAATAAAGCTTGCATATAGCTAAATTATAGTTACTGTTATCTTACGTCGGTCTTGCGAGTACAATAAACAATTTATTGTACTCATTTGCTTTGCTTAACAACTTTGTTGCAGAGGAGGTAGAGCCCAAAGGGCTTTACTTTTCTTGTTGTCTTGTGGTGGTTGGGAGAGCGACTAGCTTGGCGGTCGGTCGATTGCCTTGTGGGCTAAAGGCACACCGGTTGGCTCTTATTTTGGCCATCTTTATGGCACTTTTGCTTCATTGTTATCTTTTGTAATTATTGTTATTTGGCCTAAGGGCCTCTCTTTTGTAATATCTATTCCATATTAATGTTAACTTCGGTTTGTTGCTTATGTACTATGTGTTGTATGGAATTGATGCATTCTTTTGTTGTGAGGTATGTGTCTTGCGTTCAGGAAGTATACATCTCTCGAGGCCGAGTTTATTTGGTTGATAATACTAGGGTCAATTGGATGACTAAGTATTATGAGCCTAATAAATCCGGGTGCTCACAAAAGTTTGGTATCAGAGCCGTTCTGACCGTAGTAACGCAAGCTTGGTCGCCTTTAGGATATTTTGAAAACCTAATTTCAAAGTGTCAAATGAGTTTTGGAAGCTTAAGAAAATTCTCGATTTTACTCCTCATCTATCTGAGCTTTCTCTTCTCATCTCACTCTAATTTAAGTTTTAAAAGTTGTTATCCTCTCTTCCCTTCTACAAAATAGTTGTTGTCGATTAATGGGGTTTTGGGGAATCAATGAGTTTGGCAAATTGAAGTGTTAGCTGCCCATTTACAAGGTTTTGAAGCTTCGGAATGGACAATTTATTTGGAAGCTTGGATGCAAAATCTGGACAGCAAGCGTCAATTTCGGACAGCAAGCTCAAAGGTTCCAATTAGGGTAGAGAATGAGAGGTTAAATCAACAAAAACTTGTGGGAATAAAAGGGTAAGATGTGATACTAGTTAGCTAAGTATCTAACACTTATTTCGCTGCATTAACCTTGCTCTCTAATAGTTTTAGATCTCATCTTACAATCTGATTTTTAATCTTCTCGATCAATTACTCGTTCATTCAATACGGGTTAGTTGAGTTGAGAAGTTGAGCCTTGCTTTTGGTGTTTCTTGGCTGTTTTTAGAGTCTTTTAGAAGCTTTTTAAAGTTTAAATAACCGCTGATTTTGGCTTTCGTTTGGGGTGATATTCCATTCCCCTAGTCGATCGCTTATGCTTTCTTTAAGGCTTTGTTTTGGTCTAGTTGCTAACCAAAATTTCCTTGTAACGGATGGCGGGCCTTTTCGTAGCGGCCAAGGCGATCGGCTGGTCCGGACGAGGAGCTTCCTCCTCCTCCGACCATGGCGAGGTTCTTCTTGGATCGGCGCAACCGCGGATGAGCGGAGAGTTCTCTCGGGCGTCATCGCGCAAACACCACTTGCACTTACCGGAGCTTCAGGATCTGGGCCAGGGAATGCCCATCAGCCGCGTGGAGGACTCGCGGAGTTTCTTCGTACTCAGCCCCCTACCTTTTCCCGGTCTGAGGACCCGCTCGATGCAGACGATTGGCTTCGTTTGGTTGAGCGGAAGCTCAGCATAGCGCAGTGCCAGGAGCACGAGAAGGCGCTGTTCGCATCGCACCAGCTGGAGGGTGCAGCCTTGTCATGGTGGGAGAACTTTCTCGCCATGCAGCCCGTGGATCACACCGTCTCTTGGGAGGAGTTCCGTGCTGCCTTCCGACGGGCTCACATCCCTGCCGGCTTGATGGAGATCAAGAAGCAGGAGTTTCTTGCGCTCAAGCAAGGGCGTGGCTCAGTCATGGAGTATGTCTACGAGTTCAACCATCTAGCTCGTTATGCTCCTGAGGATGTGGCCACTGATATGGCTAAGCAGGCCAAGTTCAGGCGTGGCTTGTCTGAGGAGCTGAAGGACAAGCTATCCATTGTCGACTTTCCTGATTTTCAGACCTTGGTCGACAAGGCCATCGTCGCTGAGCATGCGGCTCGAGAGCTTATGGACTCCATAGCGCAAGTGGGAGGCCCATAAGTCATCGAGGCGATTCCTCCGTCCCCGCTTGGGCGATCTCGGGTACCACTCTCACTCTTCGGCGCCCCCGAGGTCACCTGCCCCTGTTCCTCGTCCTTCGCAGGCCGTGTCTCGATCCACGTGCACTGCGAGTCGTGAGCGCCCCAAGAACCCGGCAGCTGGGGTCACATGCTTCTCATGCAACCAGAAGGGGCATTATGCGAACCAATGCCCTAAGAAGACAGGAGCAGCCCCTCGTCCTAATGGAGGGCGCGGGCCAGGAGGTGGTGCAGCTCAGGACCAGAAGATCGTCCCGGCTACCCAAGGCGTGGGTAGTGGTCGCGTCAACGCCGTCACTGCAGAGGAGGCTCAGGAGGCACCCGACGTCGTGCTAGGTACACTTTCTGTTAACTCTCATCCCGCTACTGTTTTGTTTGATTCAGGAGCATCTCATTCATTTGTTTCTGAGTCTTTTGCTGCTGTTGGAGAGCTTCTTTTCTCTCCATTGTCGGTCCCGCTACTCATTCGCTCTCCCGGTTCGGAGTTGAGGGCTG
Source organism: Phyllostachys edulis (assembly GCA_036346405.1). Taxonomy (NCBI): domain Eukaryota; kingdom Viridiplantae; phylum Streptophyta; class Magnoliopsida; order Poales; family Poaceae; genus Phyllostachys; species Phyllostachys edulis. The sequence goes on along the minus strand of CM070553.1, from coordinate 68,338,177 downwards.
AGGTTGAGTGTAGGGATGTCCCTATCAAGATCGAAGGCGTAGGGTTCTTAGCAAACCTTATCCTTCTCCATTCAGCGAGTCTTGACGTGATTCTTGGCATGGATTGGTTGTCCCAGCACATGGGGCAAATCGATTGCGCCAGAAGCTCATCTCTATCTAGTCCTCCGCGAGCGGGTTCGCTTTTACCGGTCGCTAGATCCGCATCTCTTCGCTTGAAGCGAAGCCCGCTCTAGATATTAGCGAAGTCCCAACAGTTTGTGACTTCGTTGATGTCTTTCCCGCAGATCTTCCGGGATGCCACCCGCTCGAGACCTCGAGTTTGTCATTGAGTTGGCTCTGGTACCCCCTATCTCAAAGAGGCCTTATCGGATCCCACCGAGCGAGTTGGTGGAATTGAAGAAGTAGTTAAGTGAGCTGCAAGAGAAGGGTTTCATTAGCCTAGATCATCTCCTTGGGGTTGTCCAAATCTTCGTCAAAGAAGAAGGATGGTACTTTAGCATGTAAGGTCGATTACGCCCACTTAATGAAGTGACGGTAAAGAACAAGTATCCATTGCCCGCATTGACGATCTCTTCGATCAATTGACTAGAGCTCGAGTTTTCTCCAAGATTGATTTGAGAGTGGGATATCATCGAGTTCAGATTCGACCGAGGATATTCCAAAACGGCGTTCTCTACTCGCTACGGCTGTCTGAGTACACCGTCATGTCATTCGGCTTAACCAATGCTCCTGCCTTGTTCATGAATCTCATGAATTCGGTATTCATGGAGTATTTGGATAAGTTTGTCGTGGTCTTCATCGATGATATCCTTATCTACTCCAAGAACGATGAGGAACATGCCGAGCATCTGAAGCTTGTGTTAGGCAAGCTACGTGAGCACCAACAGTCGCCAAGTTCACAAGTCGCGATTCAGTTGAAGGAAGTGGCTTTCTTAGGCCATATTCTTTCAGCGGGAGGCGTAGCTGTTGATCCTAGCAAGGTCACCGATGTTCTTTCATGGAGTCCGCCCACTTCGGTCACCGAAGTGCGGAGTTTTCTTGGTTTAGCGGGATATTATCGCCGCTTTATCGAGAACTTCTCCAAGATCGCTGGCCAATGACGGAGTTGCTCAAGAAGGACAAGAAGTTCTTGTGGTCTGATGCTTGCATGGCAAGTTTCCATATACTCAAGAAGCGTTTGACCACCGCTCCCGTTCTTGTTCTTCCTGATATCCATCGCAGCTTCGATATCTTTTGCGATGCTTCTCGTCGAGGCCTCGGTTGCGTCCTTATGCAAGAAGGCAAGGTAGTGGCCTATGCATCAAGGCAATTGAGACCTCATGAACTCAACTACCCTACTCATGATTTGGAGTTGGCTGCTGTGATTCATGCACTTAAGATTTGGCGACATTACCTAATCGGAATCGTTGTGAAGTGTATTCGGATCACAAAGCCTCAAGTACTTGTTCACCCAACCCGACTGAACCTCGGGCAAAGGAGATGGTTGGAGTTGATCAAGGATTATGATATGGGTATTCACTACCATCCGGGCAAGGCTAATGTCGCTGCCGATGCGCTTAGTCATAAAGCGCATTGTAATGCCTTAGTGCTTAAGGAGCATTAGCCCTCTCTTCTCGAGGCATTCGGCGTCTCAACTTGGAGATAGTTGGGCATGGATCTCTCGCGCCATGGTTGTGCAACCAACCTTGGTGGATCGGATCAAGTCCGCTCGTGATCGGATTTGGGAGTGAGCCACATTAAGGCAAATGTCAAGGCCGGAACGACCAAATGCTTCTCTGAGGATGAGCATGGCGTTGTGAGGTTCGGGCAACGCCTTGTGGTTCCAAAGGACATGGAGTTGCGGAATTTGATCCTCCGCGAAGCCCATGATTCGCCTTTATCCATTCATCCCGGGGCCACAAAGATGTATCAAGATCTCCGCCAGAGATTTTGGTGGACCCGAATGAAGAGGGAGATCGCGAAGTTCGTTGCCGAGTGCGACGTGTGTCGTCGTGTCAAGGCCGAGCATCGGCGTCTCTTTGGACTACTTCACCTTTGCCAATTCTCGAGTGGAAGTGGGATTCGATCGAATGGACTTCATCACGGTCTACCCACATCCCGAAGAAGAATGATGCCATTTGGGTCGTCATCGATCGATTGACTAAGGTGGCACATTTCCTTCCGTCAAGACTGAACTTGGGTAGGTCTTTTGGCGGAGCTCTACATCGCCCGCGATCGTGAGTTTGCACGGTGTGCGAAGACGATCGTGTCGGATCGTGGATCCCTTTTCACGTCTCGTTTTTGGCATAGCTTGCAAGAGGCTATGGGAACTCGTCTTGCCTTCAGCACGGCATTTCACCCCCAAATTGATGGTCAGACCGAGAGGGTCAACCAAGTTTTGGAAGACATGCTTCGTGCTTGTGTCCTTTCATATGGGAAGCATTGGGAGAAATGCTTGCCATTCGCCGAAGATTTTCTTATAACAACGACTTTTCGAGCCGGTCTCGGCATGGCACCATTTGAGGCCTTATGCGGAGAAAGTGTAGAACCCGTTGAACTGGTCGAGACCGGTGAGAGACCTCTCTTTGGCGGACTCAATCAATGAGGCCGGCGCCAAGTCCAAATTATTCGTGGCGTTTGCGCACATTCAATCGAGCAAAAGAGCTATGCGGATCGCTGTCAGCGTGAGTTGCGTTTTGAGCCTAATGACTTTGTTTATCTCAAAGTCTCTCCTTTGAAGGGCCATCAACGTTTCGGCGTCAAGGGCAAGTTAGCTCCTCGATATGTCGGTCCCTACCGCGTTATCGAGAAGAAGGGAGCTGTTGCCTATAAGTTGGAGTTGCCAGCTGCACTTGAGGGGGTACATGATGTTTTCCATGTGTCCCAGCTTAAGAAGTGCCTCCGTGTTCCAACCGAGGAAGCTCCGTTGGAAACTCTCGATGTCCAACCCGATTTGACCTATCGCGAGCACCCTGTTCGCGTACTCGATGAGTCTGAACGAAGGACAAGGAATAAGACCATCAAGTTCCTTAAAGTTCGAGTGGTCAAACCATTACGAGGATGAGGCTACTTGGGAAAGAGAAGATCGCTCTGCGTGCGGACTATCCATCTTTCTTTACTGAGTGAGCCAAATCTCGGGGCGAGATTTCGATGAGGGGAGAGATTTTGTAACATCCCAAATGTGTAATTAGGGTTAATCAAGTATAATTATATGTGTAGAAATTAAAACTTTTTCTCACAACTTGAAAAACCCTAAAATCTCATGTGATTCTTGTCCAAGAGTTGTGTAATCCAAAAACACAAAGCTCTTGTTGACCAAAAGTCAAATTCCTTTTCCAATTATCTTAAATCTTGTGCCCAACAATTGGAAAGTATTTTCTTTGGTCCTAAAACTGAGGTGGGACCCCTCTGAAAAATATCACAAGTTGTAAAACTTGTTTGATAATTTTTGGAGGCAAAATGAATCATTGAACAACCTTAATGAATTTCCTGAGAAAAATGCATTGCATAATAACCTCTGGAAATTTTATGTAAGGTTAATCTTCTTGTCAACAAGCTCCTGTAAAAATTTCATGAATTTTGGAGTTGAAATGCTATCCCAAATAATTCTGCTAAGTCCCAAATGTTGAAAACTAAATTCAAAAGCCTACTTTGTTCCTTGGGCTAGCCATGTTCAAAGTCGGTCGGCCCGACCATGTCTGCACCCACAGCAGACCTCCTCTCCACCTTGATCAAATCGCAGTGCTGGATTTACATCCAACACCACGACCTCCTCATGATCAACACCGCCAAGACCTCCCACCTTGTTGAGGTCTTGGCCCTTGAATTAAGATCCAACCGCCCTGACCTCCCTTGTTATCAAACCTCAAAACCACCTTCCACCTTGTTGAGGTCTTGGCCCTTGGATTCAAGATCCACGGCCTGACCTCCCTCACCTGTTAAGCTAAGCAAACATCCCACCTACATGAGGTCACACCGTTGGATCAAAGATCCACGGTCATGACCTCCCCGTGTGTCAAACCTTAAAGTCTACATCCCACCTTGATGAGGTCACAGCCATTGGATCAAAATCCATGGTCACGACCTCCTCCTCTCAATCTAACTAACAGACCTCCCTTTAGCGCGGTTGAGGTCGTAGCCGTTGGATTCAGATCCAAAGGCCACGACCTCCTCTGAAAAACATCACGGCATGGTCCTCCCGCCTTGGTGAGATCGTAGCCCTTAGATCTAAATCTAAAGGCCATGACCTCCCTTGTGCGTTGCGCAAGCTCAGGACCTCCACCTCTTCTGATCGTAGCCCTTAGATCTAAATCTAAAGGCCATGACCTCCCCTCATGTCTTTTTGATCGCGTGCGGTTAAGTCCTCACTGGAGGTCCGCACCGTTGGATGGAGATCCAACGCTTTGGACCTCCTGTCCCCTTTCCTCACGTGCGTTTTTGCGATTAAGGAAATCGGAGGGCCACGACCTCCCCATCCTTGATCGTGTGGCTGGGACCTGCTCCCAGTCCTTTGAGCGTAACGGTTCAAAAATGACATCGGAGGGCCAGACCTCTCCTGTGTCTTATCCAGCGGTCATAAGGACCTCCTGTTCTTCTCCTACCTTGGTCACGCATGCGTGCTCTGAGCGGTGGAGTTAATGCGCGCCGCCCTTGGTCCTTTTCATCACTCTCTGTGACCGCATTTAATGCAGGTCGACTTTCCGCTCTCAGTCGGCCTGAGGCCCCCCTTGTCAACCTCATGTCCTTGCCACCCCATGGACCAACCCGTGGGCTAAGCTCACCATGGAGCTTAGCCCCAGCTCATAACCATCACCTCAGGCTATAAATTATCCCTTGGAAGCCTCCCTTGGCTTCCTTTGCACACAACCGATCTCAGCCTTGCATCTTGTGCGTGGCTGAGCTCCTCCCTCACTCACCTCCTCACTGGTGGCTGCCATTGTTGAAGTCCTTGGAGCTCCTCTGTGGCACAAGAAGTTCCAGTGGCTCCCTTTTCAAACCCTCGCTCACTTTTGCTCCCAAAACCTCTTGGAAGTTAACCCTAACTTAATTTGTTTGGGCATTTTTCAGAGGTGGACAAAGTTGAGCTTGGAGCTGGTGCCTTGGGCCGTGAAGCTTCACTGCCTTCCCCAACTCCGGTCATCACCTCCACGACCTCCCCGGCATCTTAAGGACCTCCAGGTACTCCCCCTGTTAGTCCCTTAGTTGCTGGCACCCGCTTGAATGATGTCGCGGAGCTTTTTGTTGAGCACACGCTTGAATGTCGCGCGGAGCTTCCTTTTTGCATTTTGTCTTTTGGCCGTCTTGGTCATCTCTGTCCTCTCGGCTCGCCGGCGATTAAGGTCGTCGCCGCCGTCGAGTGAGCTCATGGTGTGCGCAACACTATTGCGCTGCAGGGGATGTCTTTGGTTGTCGCCATGGCGAGTCCGCATCGCCGGCAATAACCACTTCTTTGAGCTCGATCTTGTCGGACAAGAATCTGCGGCGCTATTGCCGTTTTCGGACAAAGATCCGCCGAGTTAATGCACTAATCATGTGCTCAAATCATTGAAATCATGGGCATGTCTTAGCTGCATTTAATCCTCCGTGTTGCGCATTTAAGACCTCCATACGCGGACCTCCTTGATGTCCAAAGACGCATTTAACCTCTTGTCGAACGCGTGCGTGCGCAAGCACGTGGTTGTGAGCTCTGGGGCGTCGGACCTCCTCCAAGGAAATCTGGGCGTCCAAGACCTCCCTTGCGAAATCGTGGCCGTCCTGACCTCCTGGAGGTGCAGTGATGTTAGATCTATCGCTTAGGACCTCCTCGAGGTCATCTCACCGTTGAGGACCTCCCTTTAGATCTGGTCCGTTCAGGACCTCCTTTACGTGTTGTGGTCCGTTGGATCTCCCATCTCGGCCACGACCTCCCTCTCACCTCGCGCATGTGAGTTGCTAAGAGGTCCAGACCTCTGGACTTCACGTCTTGGCGTGTGTGATGTTCTCTGGGAGGTCTTGAGCCGTTGGATCTGAGATCTGTGGCTCACGTCCTCCCATACCCTTGTGAGTTTTAGAAATTCGAGTGAAGTCTTAGTTATAGACTGAAATAAGGTATAACTTTAAAATTGCATATCTTTCTCATTTTAAATCCATTTGAGGTCATTCAAAGTATGTTGGCTCTGTCTTGGACTTGACTTTAATCCAAAAATGATTGTAAGTTGAGTTCAACTCCAGAGCACAGTTTGCCATTAGATTTTAAAACCAACTTTAAAATATACACTTAAATCAATGCTTAACTTGTAAAATACAAAACTAATGCTCTGTAGATTATTTTTGAGTGAGACCAACGTTGTTGGTTTCCTCTAATAATGAACTCACTGTGAAAATTAGTTTTGAGCTTGTTGCTGTTATAAAAATGAGGACTTGTGCATTATAATTTTGTTCAAGTTCTTGTTTTTGAAAAATTATAGAAAGTGCAATATAGCTCCAAATGAGATGAACTCAATTGTGTTATTCATCTCATGAGGTGCTGGTTTTACAGTAAAAATCTCAGCCTCACCACTTTTCTAGAAAATGTTGCCTCATAATTAAATTAGTGAATAGTGCAGTTTGGTAATTTTTAGGGCTGAGCAGAATTGTTTTGCTCATATCTTTTGCATTGAGAATCCAAATCCATTGGTTCTTGTTGCAAAATTTCCTAAAATCATCCTTGCTGCTGTAGAAAATTCAGGGTATTTGGAGTTCGTTTGCTGTGCTGTCTTTGTTGCCTTTAAATCGTTCTTATCGGTTCTTTATCGCTTTTCCGTTAGGTTTCGACATTTGTGGTGATCCCGAGAGCGACCCTCTGCCACAATTTGAGCAACAGCAACAAGGCAAGCAGTTTGACCATTTCCATCATGTCCCATTACTTTAAAGCTTAATACTTTGTTTTACTTCTATGTATGCATGCTACTTTGTGTTAAATGTCGTTAGTAATCCTATAGTCGCATAATCTGTAGGAATTCTTTATCCTCTACTACCAATGAGCCTAGGTTATTCGCTGTGGTTTGAGCTCGTTGGATGAGCTCTTATCACTTAGTAGTTGCATTTCCTACTACTTAGACATGCTTAGCTATCGGTAGTATTGGGCGATCATCGACTTAGTCGATGATCTTGATCACTCAAAAATGATTATTACTCCTATATGTCCAGCACTTGTGCTTTGATTAATTGTAAAATCAAAAGCTGAAAATAAAAGATTGATTTAGACTTGGGCATATTGGATGGATGGTGCGGTTTTTGGAATGTGGTGGTATGCAGGGTCCCTAAGGACCGAGTACTTGGGTCACTAAGCCAAGCGCTTTTATGTACTAACCACGCGAGGGCATATGGAACCCCTCTTGACTAAGTACTCTAGGAGGTGTTAATTATGAGCGAGCTCGGTTGGTGTGTTTTCAAAAACAAATGTATATGTATAGTGTGGGAGGGAGCATTAGCTTCCGGTAGGTCGCCTAATGTCTCCTTCTCCCGTGGGTTGTGCAGCTCGTAATTAGCATTCATCCTTTGGAAAGGTCTCGTAGGACTTAGCCGTGCACAAGACACCTTCTAAGTGTGCGTAAAGGAAAGGTGGTCTGATGTGTGGAGTGCAGTGGTACACCTGCAGGATAAAACTATTGAATAGCCTCGTCCTAGGTTATGGACATGCTTGGTAAGGTCGTTCAAGACTAGACTACAACCTTTAATTAAAACTTGACATGGTTGGTATGAGCAGGAGTTCATGCTATTGTTGTGGTGACTTGGGTTGGTCACTTCCAGGTTGTTCTTGTTGTTGTTATTATGTTATTATCGCGTTGTTATTTCAACAATTAAAAATGCTTTGTCAAATTGCTTTCAATCTACTATGTTATTGCAAATGAAACTTGCTTTGTGCTTAAATGAGTCCAAAGCCTCATCCACTTAAATAAAGCTTGCATATAGCTAAATTATAGTTCTGTTATCTTACACGTCAGTCTTGCGAGTACAATAAACAAGTTATTGTACTCATTTGCTTTGCTTAACAACTTTGTTGCAGAGGAGGTAGAGCCCAAAGGGCTTTACTTTTCTTGTTGTCTTGGTGGTTGGGAGAGCGACTAGCTTGGCGGTCGGTCGATTGCCTTGTGGGCTAAAGGCACCTTGGTTGGCTCTTATTTTGGCCATCTTTATGGCACTTTTGCTTCATTGTTATCTTTTGTAATTATTGTTATTTGGCCTAAGGGCCTCTTTTTGTAATATCTATTCCATATTAATGTTAACTTCGGTTTGTTGCTTATGTACTATGTGTTGTATGGAATTGATGCATTCTTTTGTTGTGAGGTATGTGTCTTGCATTCAGGAAGTATACATCTCTCGAGGCCGAGTTTATTTGGTTGATAATACTAGGGTCAATTGGATGACTAAGTATTATGAGCCTAATAAATCCGGGTGCTCACAAAAGTTTGGTATCAGAGCCGTTCTGACCGTAGTAACGCAAGCTTGGTCGCCTTTAGGATATTTTGAAAACCTAATTTCAAAGTGTCAAATGAGTTTTGGAAGCTTAAGAAAATTCTCAGATTTTACTCCTCATCTATCTGAGCTTTCTCTTCTCATCTCACTCTAATTTAAGTTTTAAAAGTTGTTATCCTCTCTTCCCTTCTACAAAATAGTTGTTGTCGATTAATGGGGTTTTGGGGAATCAATGAGTTTGGCAAATTGAAGTGTTAGCTGCCCATTTACAAGGTTTTGAAGCTTCTGGAATGGACAATTTATTTGGAAGCTTGGATGCAAAATCTGGACAGCAAGCGTCAATTTCCGGACAGCAAGCTCAAAGGTTCCAATTAGGGTAGAGAATGAGAGGTTAAATCAACAAAAACTTGTGGGAATAAAAGGGTAAGATGTGATACTAGTTAGCTAAGTATCTAACACTTATTTCGCTGCATTAACCTTGCTCTCTAATAGTTTTAGATCTCATCTTACAATCTGATTTTTAATCTTCTCGATCAATTACTCGTTCATTCAATACGGGTTAGTTGAGTTGAGAAGTTGAGCCTTGCTTTTGGTGTTTCTTGGCTGTTTTTAGAGTCTTTTAGAAGCTTTTTAAAGTTTAAATAACCGCTGATTTTGGCTTTCGTTTGGGGTGATATTCCATTCCCCTAGTCGATCGCTTATGCTTTCTTTAAGGCTTTGTTTTCGGGTCTAGTTGCTAACCAAAAATTCCTTGTAACGGATGGCGGGCCTTTTCGTAGCGGCCAAGGCGATCGGCTGGTCCGGACGAGGCTTCCTCCTCCTCCGACCATGGCGAGGTTCTTCTTGGATCGGCGCAACCGCGTGGATGACCGGAGAGTTCTCTTGGGCGTCATCGCGCGCAACACCACCGCACTTACCGGAGCTTCGGATCCGGGCGAGGAATGCCCATCGGCCGCGTGGAGGACTCGCGGAGTTTCTTCGTACTCAGCCCCTACCTTTTCGGTCGAGGACCCGCTCGATCTGAGATGATTGGCCGTTTGGTTGGCGGAAGCTCAAGCATAGCGCATGCGAGGAACGAGAAGGCGCTGTTCGCATCGCACCAGTTGGAGGTGCAGCCTTGTCATGGTGGGAGAACTTTCTCGCCATGCAGCCCGTGGATCACACCGTCTCTTGGGAGGAGTTCCGTCTGCCTTCCGACGGGCTCACATCCTGCCGGCTTGATGGAGATCAAGAAGGGAGTTTCTTCTTGCGCTCAAGCAAGGCGTGGCTCGATCATGGAGTATGTCTCGAGTTCAACCATCTAGCTCGTTATGCTCCCGAGGATGTGGCCACCGATATGGCTAAGCGTGCCAAGTTCAGCGTGGCTTGTGCGAGGAGTGAAGGACAAGCTATCCATTGTCGACTTTCCGATTTTCAGACCTTGGTCGACAAGGCCATCGTCGTGAGCATGCGGCTCAAGAGCTTATGGACTCCATAGCGCAAGTGGGAGGCCCATAAGTCATCGAGGCGATTCCTCCGTCCCGCTTGAGGCGATCTCGGGTACCACTCTCACTCTTGGCGCCCTCGAGGTCACCTTTGTTCCTCGTCCTTCGCAGCCGTGTCTCGATCACGTGCACTGCGAGTCGTGAGCGGCCCCGCAACCCGGCAATGGGGTCACATGCTTCTCATGCAACGAAGGGGCATTATGCGAACCAATGCCCTAAGAAGGCGAGAGCGACCCCTCGTCCTAATGGAGGCGCGGGCGAGGTGGTGCACTCGGGACCAAGATCGTCCGGCTACCCAAGGCGTGGGTAGTGGTCGCGTCAACGCCGTCACTGCAGAGGAGGCTCGGAGGCACCCGGCGTCGTGCTAGGTACACTTTACGTTAACTCTCATCCCGCTCTTGTTTTGTTTGATTCAGAGCATCTCATTCATTGTTTACGAGTCTTTTCTTTGCTGTTGGAGAGCTTCTTTTCTCTCCATTGTCGGTCCCGCTCTCATTCGCTCTCGGTTGGAGTTGAGGGCTGAGGTTGAGTGTAGGGATGTCCTATCAAGATCGGCGTAGGGTTCTTAGCAAACCTTATCCTTCTCCATTCAGCGAGTCTTGGCGTGATTCTTGGCATGGATTGGTTGTCCCAACATGGGGCAAATCGATTGCGCCAGAAGCTCATCTCTATCTAGTCCCTCCGTGGCGGGTTAAGCTTTTAAGTCGCTAGATCCGCATCTCTTCGCGCTTGAGCGAAGCCGCTCTAGATATTAGCGAAGTCCCAACAGTTTGTGACTTTGTTGATGTCTTTCCCGAGATCTTCGGGGATGCCACCCGTTCGAGACCTCGAGTTTGTCATTGAGTTGGCTCTGGTACGCCCCTATCTCAAAGAGGCCTTATCGGATCCCACCGAACGAGTTGGTGGAATTGAAGAAGTAGTTAAGTGAGCTGCAAGAGAAGGGTTTCATTCGCCTAGCTCATCTCCTTGGGGTTGTCCAAAGAATCTTCGTGAAGAAGAAGGATGGTACTTTAGCATGTCGTCGATTACGCCCACTTAATGAAGTGACGGTAAAGAACAAGTATCCATTGCCCGCATTGGCGATCTCTTGATCAATTGACCGGAGCTCGAGTTTTCTCCAAGATTGATTTGAGAGTGGGATATCATCGAGTTCAGTATTCGACCGAGGATATTCCAAAACGGCGTTCTCTACTCGCTTCGGCTTGCATGAGTACACCGTCATGTCATTCGCAACCAATGCTCTGCCTTGTTCATGAATCTCATGAATTCGGTATTCATGGAGTATTTGGATAAGTTTGTCGTGGTCTTCATCGATGATATCCTTATCTACTCCAAGAACGATGAGGAACATGCCGAGCATCTGAAGCTTGTGTTAGGCAAGCTACGTGAGCACCACCAGTCTGCGAAGTTGACAAGTCGCGATTCAGTTGAAGGAAGTGGCTTTCTTAGGCCATATTCTTTCAGCGGGAGGCGTAGCTGTTGATCCTAGCAAGGTCACCGATGTTCTTTCATGGAGTCCGCCCACTTCGGTCACCAAAGTGCAGAGTTTTCTTGGTTTAGCGGGATATTATCGCCGCTTTATCGAGAACTTCTCCAAGATCGCGAAGCCAATGACGGAGTTGCTCAAGAAGGACAAGAAGTTCTTGTGGTCTGATGCTTGCATGGCAAGTTTCCATATACTCAAGAAGCGTTTGACCACCGCTCCCGTTCTTGTTCTTCACGATATCCATCGCACCGATATCTTTTGCGATGCTTCTCGTCGAGGCCTCGGTTGCGTCCTTATGCAAGAAGGCAAGGTAGTGGCCTATGCATCAAGGCAATTGAGACCTCATGAACTCAACTACCCTACTCATGATTTGGAGTTGGCTGCTGTGATTCATGCACTTAAGATTTGGCGACATTACCTAATCGGTGTCGTTGTGAAGTGTATTCGGATCACAAAAGCCTCAAGTACTTGTTCACCCAACCCGACTGAACCTCGGGCAAAGGAGATGGTTGGAGTTGATCAAGGATTATGATATGGGTATTCACTACCATCCGGGCAAGGCTAATGTAGATTCTTGGATGCGCTTAGTCGCAAAGCGCATTGTAATGCCTTAGTGCTTAAGGAGCATTCGCCCTCTCTTCTCGAGGCATTCCAGCGTCTCAACTTGGAGATAGTTGGGCATGGATCTCTCGCTGCCATGGTTGTGCAACCAACCTTGGTGGATCGGATCAAGTCCGCTCAGCAGTCGGATTTGGGAGTGAGCCACATTAAGGCAAATGTCAAGGCCGGAACGACCAAATGCTTCTCTGAGGATGAGCATGGCGTTGTGAGGTTCGGGCAACGCCTTGTGGTTCCAAAGGACATGGAGTTGCGGAATTTGATCCTCCGCGAAGCCCATGATTCGCCTTTATCCATTCATCCCGGGGCCACAAAGATGTATCAAGATCTCCGCTAGAGATTTTGGTGGACCCGAATGAAGAGGAGATCGCGAAGTTCGTTCTTAGAGTCGGCGTGTGTCGTCGTGTCAAGGCCGAGCATCAGCGTCCTGCTGGACTGCTTCAGCCTTTGCCAATTCCTGAGTGGAAGTGGGATTCGATCGGAATGGACTTCATCACCGGTCTACCCACATCCCCGAAGAAGAATGATGCCATTTGGGTCGTCATCGATCGATTGACTAAGGTGGCACATTTCCTTCCCGTCAAGACTGAACTTCGGGTAGGTCTTTTGGCGGAGCTCTACATCGCCCGCATCGTGAGTTTGCACGGTGTGCCGAAGACGATCGTGTCGGATCGTGGATCCCTTTTCACGTCTCGTTTTTGGCATAGCTTGCAAGAGGCTATGGGAACTCGTCTTGCCTTCAGCACGGCATTTCACCCCCAAATTGATGGTCAGACCGAGAGGGTCAACCAAGTTTTGGAAGACATGCTTCGTGCTTGTGTCCTTTCATATGGGAAGCATTGGGAGAAATGCTTGCCATTCGCCGAGTTTTCTTATAACAACAGCTTTCAGGCCAGTCTCGGCATGGCACCATTTGAGGCCTTGTACGGGAGAAAGTGTAGAACCCCGTTGAACTGGTCAGAGACCGGTGAGACCTCTCTTTGGCGGACTCAATCAATGAGGCGGCGCCAAGTCCAAATTATTTCGTGGCGTTTGCGCAGCTCAATCGAGCAAAAGAGCTATGCGGATCGCCGTCGGCGTGAGTTGCGTTTTGAGCCTAATGACTTTGTTTATCTCAAAGTCTCTCCTTTGAAGGGCCATCAACGTTTGGCGTCAAGGGCAAGTTAGCTCCTCGATATGTCGGTCCCTACCGCGTTATCGAGAAGAAGGAGCTGTTGCCTATAAGTTGGAGTTGCCGGCTGCACTTGAGGGGGTACATGATGTTTTCCATGTGTCCCACTTAAGAAGTGCCTCCGTGTTCCAACCGAGGAAGCTCCGTTGGAAACTCTCGATGTCAACCCGATTTGACCTATCGCGAGCACCTGTTCGGCGTGCTCGATGAGTCTGAGCGAAGGACAAGGAATAAGACCATCAAGTTCCTTAAAGTTCGATGGTCAAACCATTACGAGGATGAGGCTACTTGGGAAAGAGAAGATCGTCTGCGTCAAGGACTATCCATCTTTCTTTATCGAGTGAGCCAAATCTCGGGGCGAGATTTCATGAAGGGAGAGATTTTGTAACATCCCAAATGTGTAATTAGGGTTAATCAAGTATAATTATATGTGTAGAAATTAAAACTTTTTCTCACAACTTGAAAAACCCTAAAATCTCATGTGATTCTTGTCCAAGAGTTGTGTAATCCAAAACACAAAGCTCTTGTTGACCAAAAGTCAAATTCCTTTTCCAATTATCTTAAATCTTGTGCCCAACAATTGGAAAGTATTTTCTTTGGTCCTAAAACTGAGGTGGGACCCCTCTGAAAAATATCACAAGTTGTAAAACTTGTTTGATAATTTTTGGAGGCAAAATGAATCATTGAACAACCTTAATGAATTTCCTGAGAAAAATGCATTGCATAATAACCTCTGGAAATTTTATGTAAGGTTAATCTTCTTGTCAACAAGCTCCTGTAAAAATTTCATGAATTTTGGAGTTGAAATGCTATCCCAAATAATTCTGCTAAGTCCCAGCTGTTGAAAACTAAATTCAAAAGCCTACACTGTTCCTTGGGCTAGCCATGTTCAAAGTCGGGTCGGCCGACCATGTCTGCACCCACAGCAGACCTCCCTCTCCACCTTGATCAGGTCGCAGCCGTTGGATTTACATCCAACAGCCACGACCTCCTCCGCGGTCAACACCGCGAAGACCTCCCACCTTGTTGAGGTCTTGGCCCTTGGATTAAGATCCAACCGGCCCTGACCTCCCCTTGTTATCAAACCTCAAAAACCACCTTCCACCTTGTTGAGGTCTTGGCCCTTGGATTCAAGATCCACGGCCCTGACCTCCCCTCACTGTTAAGCTAAGCAAACATCCCACCTACATGAGGTCACAGCCGTTGGATCAAAGATCCACGGTCATGACCTCCCCTGTGTGTCAAACCTTAAAGTCTACATCCCACCTTGATGAGGTCACAGCCATTGGATCAAAAATCCATGGTCACGACCTCCTCCTCTCAATCTAACTAACAGACCTCCCTTTTAGCGCGGTTGAGGTCGTAGCCGTTGGATTCAGATCCAAAGGCCACGACCTCCTCTGAAAAACATCACGGCATGGTCCTCCCGCCTTGGTGAGATCGTAGCCCTTAGATCTAAATCTAAAGGCCATGACCTCCCTTGTGCGTTGCGCAAGCTCAGGACCTCCACCTCTTCTGATCGTAGCCCTTAGATCTAAATCTAAAGGCCATGACCTCCCCTCATGTCTTTTTGATCGCGTGCGGTTAAGTCCTCACTGGAGGTCCGCACCGTTGGATGGAGATCAACGCTTTGGACCTCTGTCCCCTTTCCTCACGTGCGTTTTTGCGATTAAAAATCGGAGGGCCACGACCTCCCATCCTTGATCGTGTGGTGGGACCTGCTCCCATCCTTTGGCGTAACGGTTCAAAAATGACATCGGAGGGCCAGACCTCTCCTGTGTCTTATCCAGCGGTCATAAGGACCTCCTGTTCTTCTCCTACCTTGGTCACGCATCGTGCTCGAGCCAGTGGAGTTAATGCGCGCCCAGCCATCTGTGTCCTTTTCATGACTCTCTGTGACCAAGCATTTAATGCAGTCGACTTTCCGCCTCAGTCAAGACAGCCTGCCCCTTGTCAACCTCATGTCCTTGCCACCCCATGGACCAACCCGTGGGCTAAGCTCACCATGGAGCTTAGCCCCAGCTCATAACCATCACCTCGGGCTATAAATTATCCCTTGAAGCCTCCTTGGCTTCCTTTGCACCAACCGATCTCGGCCTTGCATCTTGTGCGTGGTGAGCTCCTCCTCACTCACCTCCTCCTTGGTGGCTGCCATTGTTGAAGTCCTTGGAGCTCCTCTGTGGCACAAGAAGTTCCAGTGGCTCCTTTTCAAACCCTCGCTCACTTTTGCTCCCAAAACCTCTTGGAAGTTAACCCTAACTTAATTTGTTTGGGCATTTTTGAGAGGTGGACAAAGTTGAGCTTGAGTCGGTGCCTTGGGCGTGAAGCTTCATTGCCTTCCCCAACTCCGGTCATCACCTCCACGACCTCCCGGCATCTTAAGGACCTCCGGTACTCCCCTGTTAGTCCCTTAGTTCTTGCACCCGCTGAATGATGTCGCGGAGCTTTGTTGAGCACAGCTTGAATGTCGCGCGAGCTTCCTTTTTGCATTTTGTCTTTTGGCCGTCTGGTCATCTCTGTCCTCTCGGCTCGCGGCGATTAAAATCGTCGTTGCCGCCGAGAGTGAGCTCATGGTGTGCGCAACACTATTGCGCACACGGGATGTCTTTGGTTGTCGCCGGCGAGGTCCGCATCGCCGCAATAACCACTTCTTTGTGCTCGATCTTGTCGGACAAGAATCTGCGGCGCTATTGCCGTTTTCGGACAAAGATCCGTCGAGTTAATGCACTAATCATGTGCTCAAATCATTGAAATCATGGGCATGTCTTAGCTGCATTTAATCCTCCGTGTTGCGCATTTAAGACCTCCATACGCGGACCTCCTTGATGTCGGTAGCGCATTTAACCTCTTGTCGAACGCGTGCGTGCGCAAGCACGTGGTTGTGAGCTCTGGGACGTCCAGACCTCCTCCAAGGAAATCTGGAGCGTCCAAGACCTCCCTTGCGAAATCGTAGCCGTCCAGACCTCCCTGGAGGTCTGTGATGTTTAGATCTATCGCTTAGGATCTCCTCGAGGTCATCTCACCGTTGAGGACCTCCCCTTTAGATCTGGTCCGTTCCGGGCCTCCTTTCTGTGTTGTGGTCCGTTGGATCTCCCATCTACGGCCACGACCTCCCTCTCACCTCGCGCATGTGAGTTGCTAAGAGGTCCAGGACCTCTGGACTTCACGTGCGCGTGTGTGATGTTCTCCTGGGAGGTCTTGAGCCGTTGGATCTGAGATCTGTGGCTCACGTCCTCCCATACCCTTGTGAGTTTTAGAAATTCCAGTGAAGTCTTAGTTATAGACTGAAATAAGGTATAACTTTAAAATTGCATATCTTTCTCATTTTAAATCCATTTGAGGTCATTCAAAGTATGTTGGCTCTGTCTTGGACTTGACTTTAATCCAAAAATGATTGTAAGTTGAGTTCAACTCCAGAGCACAGTTTGCCATTAGATTTTAAAACCAACTTTAAAATATACACTTAAATCAATGCTTAACTTGTAAAATACAAAACTAATGCTCTGTAGATTATTTTTGAGTGAGACCAACGTTGTTGGTTTCCTCTAATAATGAACTCACTGTGAAAATTAGTTTTGAGCTTGTTGCTGTTATAAAAATGAGGACTTGTGCATTATAATTTTGTTCAAGTTCTTGTTTTTGAAAAATTATAGAAAGTGCAATATAGCTCCAAATGAGATGAACTCAATTGTGTTATTCATCTCATGAGGTGCTGGTTTTACAGTAAAAATCTCAGCCTCACCACTTTTCTAGAAAATGTTGCCTCATAATTAAATTAGTGAATAGTGCAGTTTGGTAATTTTTAGGGCTGAGCAGAATTGTTTTGCTCATATCTTTTGCATTGAGAATCCAAATCCATTGGTTCTTGTTGCAAAATTTCCTAAAATCATCCCCTTGCTGCTGTAGAAAATTCAGGGTATTTGGAGTTCGTTTGCTGTGCTGTCTTTGTTGCCTTTAAATCGTTCTTATCGGTTCTTTATCGCTTTTCCGTTAGGTTTCGACATTTGTGGTGATCCCGAGAGCGACCCTCTGCCACAATTTGAGCAACAGCAACAAGGCAAGCAGTTTGACCATTTCCATCATGTCCCATTACTTTAAAGCTTAATACTTTGTTTTACTTCTATGTATGCATGCTACTTTGTGTTAAATGTCGTTAGTAATCCTATAGTCGCATAATCTGTAGGAATTCTTTATCCTCTACTACCAATGAGCCTAGGTTATTCGCTGTGGTTTGAGCTCGTTGGATGAGCTCTTATCACTTAGTAGTTGCGTTTCCTACTGCTTAGACATGCTTAGCTATCGGTAGTATTGGCGATCATCGACTTAGTCGATGATCTTGATCACTCAAAAATGATTATTACTCCTATATGTCCAGCACTTGTGCTTTGATTAATTTGTAAAATCAAAAGCTGAAAATAAAAGATTGATTTAGACTTGGGCATATTGGATGGATGGTGCGGTTTTTGGAATGTGGTGGTATGCCCGGGTCCCTAAGGACCGAGTACTTGGGTCACTAAGCCAAGCGCTTTTATGCACTAACCACGCGAGGGCATATGGAACCCCTCTTGACTAAGTACTCTAGGAGGTGTTAATTATGAGCGAGCTCGGTTGGTGTGTTTTCAAAAACAAATGTATATGTATAGTGTGGGAGGAGCATTAGCTTCCTGTAGGTCGCCTAATGTCTCCTTCTCCCGTGGGTTGTGCAGCTCGTAATTAGCATTCATCCTTTGGAAAGGTCTCGTAGGACTTAGCCGTGCAAAGACACCTTCTAAGTGTGCGTAAAGGAAAGGCGGTGCGGCGTGTGGTACAAATGGTACACCTGCGCAGAATAAAACTATTGAATAGCCTCGTCCTAGGTTATGGACATGCTTGGTAAGGTCGTTCAAGACTAGACTACAACCTTTAATTAAAACTTGACATGGTTGGTATGAGCGGGAGTTCATGCTATTGTTGTGGTGACTTGGGTTGGTCACTTCGAGGTTGTTCTTGTTGTTGTTGTTATGTTATTATCGCGTTGTTATTTCAACAATTAAAAATGCTTTGTCAAATTGCTTTCAATCTACTATATTATTGCAAATGAAAACTTGCTTTTGTGCTTAAATGAGTCCAAAGCCTCATCCACTTAAATAAAGCTTGCATATAGCTAAATTATAGTTACTGTTATCTTACGTCGGTCTTGCGAGTACAATAAACAATTTATTGTACTCATTTGCTTTGCTTAACAACTTTGTTGCAGAGGAGGTAGAGCCCAAAGGGCTTTACTTTTCTTGTTGTCTTGATGGTTGGGAGAGCGACTAGCTTGGCGGTCCTGGTCGATTGCCTTGTGGGCTAAAGGCACACCGGTTGGCTCTTATTTTGGCCATCTTTATGGCACTTTTGCTTCATTGTTATCTTTTGTAATTATTGTTATTTGGCCTAAGGGCCTCTCTTTTGTAATATCTATTCCATATTAATGTTAACTTCGGTTTGTTGCTTATGTACTATGTGTTGTATGGAATTGATGCATTCTTTTGTTGTGAGGTATGTGTCTTGCATTCAGGAAGTATACATCTCTCGAGGCCGAGTTTATTTGGTTGATAATACTAGGGTCAATTGGATGACTAAGTATTATGAGCCTAATAAATCCGGGTGCTCACAAAAGCATGTCTTCCAAAACTTGGTTGACCCTCTCGGTCTGACCATCAGTTTGAGGGTGAAATGCCATGCTAAAGGTAAGACGGGTTCCCATAGCCTTTTGCAGGCTATGCCAGAAATGGGAAGTGAAGATGGAGCCACGATCAGAAACGATCGTCTTAGGTACGCCATGTAAGCTCACAATCCTAGAGACATAGAGCTCAGCTAGGCGATCGGTACGAATCTTGGTCTTGACTGGAAGAAAATGAGCCACTTTAGTCAACCGATCAATGACCACCCACATGGCATCATTTTCCTTCGGCGACCTGGGTAGACCGGTGATAAAATCCATCCCGATCGAATCCCACTTCCACTCCGGAATAGGTAGAGGTGAAGCGATCTGCTTTGGATCTTGATGCTTTCGGCCTTGACATTTACGACATCGTCGCTTTTCGACAACGAACCGCGATCTCCCTCTTCATTCGGGTCCACCAAAATCTCTGGCGGAGATCTTGATACATCTTTGTGGCCCCGGGATGAATGGATAAAGGCGAATCATGGGCTTCGCGGAGGATCAAATTCCGCAACTCCATGTCCTTTGGAACCACAAGGCGTTGCCCGAACCTCACAACACCATGCTCATCCTCAGAAAAGCACTTGGTTGTTCCGTTCTTGACATTTGCCTTAATGTGGCTCACTCCAACATCCGATCGCTGGCGGACTTGATCCGATCCACCAAGGTTGGTTGCACACCCAAGGCGGCGAGAGAACCATGCTCAACTAAACTCAAGTTGAGGCGCTGAAATTCTTCGAGAAGAGCAGTCAAGCTCCTTGGACAACAAGGCATTGCAATGCGCTTTGCGACTAAAGCGCATCGACAAATCGACATTAGCCTTGCCCGATGGTAGTGAATACCCATATCATAGTCCTTGATCAACTCCAACCATCTCCTTTGCACGAGGT
Source organism: Phyllostachys edulis (assembly GCA_036346405.1). Classification (NCBI taxonomy): domain Eukaryota; kingdom Viridiplantae; phylum Streptophyta; class Magnoliopsida; order Poales; family Poaceae; genus Phyllostachys; species Phyllostachys edulis. Next base: position 68,318,427 of record CM070553.1, on the reverse strand, counting down.
TCAGGTCAGTTGTGTGAACAAGTACTTTAAGCTTTTGTGATCCGAATACACTTCTAGCGATTACCGATTAAGTAATGTCGCCAGATCTTAAGTGCATGAATCACCGCATGACTAACTCCAAGTCATGAGTAGGGTAGTTGAGTTCATGAGGTCTCAATTGCCTTGATGCATAGGCCACTACCTTGCCTTCTTGCATAAGGACACAACCGAGGCCTCGGCGAGAAGCACCGCAAAAGATATCGAAGCCGATGGATATCGGGAAGAACAAGAACGGGAGCGGTGGTCAAACGCTTTTTGAGTATTGGAAACTTTCCTCACACTCAGCGGACCACACGAACTTCTTATCCTTCTTGAGCAACTCCATCATCGGCCCATGATCTTAGAAAGTTCTCGATAAAGCGGCGATAATATCCCGCTAAACCGAGAAAACTCCGTACATCGGTGACCGAAGCGGTGACTCCATGAAAGAACATCGCTGACCTTGCTAGGGTCAACGGCTCGCCTCTGCTGAAAGAACGTGGCCTAAGAAAGACACTTCCTTCAACCAGAATGCACACTTGCTGAACTTCGCGTACAGCTGGTGCTCACGCAGCTTGCTCAACACAAGCTTCAGATGCTCGGCGTGTTCCTCATCGTCTTTGGAGTAGATAAGAATATCATCGATGAAGACCACGACAAACTTATCCAAATACTCCATGAATACCGAATTCATGAGGTTCATGAACAAAGCGCAGAGCATTGGTTAAGCCGAATGACATGACGGTGTACTCGCAAGCCGTGGCGAGTAGAGAACGCCGTCTTTGGAATATCCTCGGTCGAATCCGAACTCGATGATATCCCACTCTCAAATCAATCTTGGAGAAAACTCGAGCTCCGGTTAATTGATCGAAGAGATCGTTGATGCGGGCAATGGATACTTGTTCTTCTCAGTCACTTCATTAAGTGGGCGGTAATCAACGCTTACATAAAAAAGTACCGTCCTTCTTCTTTACGAAGATTACTGGACAACCCCAAGGAGATGAGCTAGGGCGGATGAAACCCTTCTCTTGCAGCTCACTTAACTGCTTCTTCAACTCCACCAACTCGTTCGGTGGCATCCGATAAGGCCTCTTTGAGATAGGGGCGGTACCGGGAGCCAACTCAATGACAAACTCGAGGTCTCGAATGGGTGGCATCCCTGGAAGATCTGCGGGAAAGACATCAACGAAGTCACAAACTGTTGGGACTTCGCTAATATCTAGAGCGGGCTTCGCTTCAAGCCGAAGAGATCTTGGACCTAGCGACCGGTGGCGAACTGCTTAACCTGCCACGGAGGACTAGATAGAGATGAGCTTCTGGCGCAATCGATTTGCCCCATGTCTTTGGGACAACCAATCCATGCCAAGAATCACATCAAGACTCATTGAATGGAGAAGGATAAGGTTTGCTAAGAACCCTACCCTTCTATCTCGATAGGAACATCCCTACACTCAGATTCACTCTCAACTCCGAACCAGAGAGCGAATGAGTAAGCGGGACCGACAATGGAGAGAAAAGAAGCTCTCCAACAGCGCAAAAGACTCGAAACAAAGGAATGAGATGCTCTGAATCAAACAAGACAAGATGGCAGGTGAGAGTTAACGAAAGTGTACCTAGCACGGCGTCGGGTGCCTCCCGAGCCTCCTCTGCGGTGACGGCGTTGACGCGACCACTACCCACGCCTTGGGTAGCCGGGGCGATCTTCGGTCTGTGATGCACCACCTTCGCCCGCGTCCTCCATTAGGGCGAGGGCTCTCTCGCCTTCTTAGGGCATTGGTTCGCATAATGCCCCTTCTCGTTGCAAGAGAAGCATGTGACCCCGGCAGCTGGGTTGCGGGGCCCGCTCTGCTGACTCGTAGGTGCACGCGACTGAGACACGGCCTGCGAAGAACGAGGAACAGGCGGGTAACCTCGGGTGCCAAGATGGGGTGTACCCGAGACCGCCCGGCGGGGGCGGAGGAACTGGCCCTGGATGACTTATGGGCCTCCCACTTGCACTTGCGGGAGTCCATAAGCTCTCGAGCCGCATGCTCAGCGACGATGGCCTTGTCGACCAAGGTCCGGAAATCGGGAAAAGTCGACAATGGATAGCTTGTCCTTGACTCCTCGGACAAGCCACGCCTAAACTTGGCACCTTAGCCATATCGGTGGCCACATCCTCGGGAGCATAACGAGCTAGATGGTTGAACTCGTAGACATACTCCATGATGAGCTCGCCTTGCTTGGCGCAAGAAACTCCCGCTTCTTGATCTCCATCAAGCCGGCGGGATGTGAGCCCGACGGAAGGCGACTGAAACTCCTCCCAAGAAACGGTGTGGTCTGCGGGCTGCATGGCGAAAAATTCTCCCACCATGACAAAGCTGCACCCTCCACCGGTGCGATCACGAATAGCGCCTTCTCGTGCTCCACGCATCTGCGCGATCTGAGCTTCGCTCCACCGCAAGCCAATCGTCCGTATCCAACGGGTCCTCGGACTGAAAAGGTAGGGGCTGAGTACGAAGAAACTCCGCGAGTCCTCCATGCGGTGATGGGCGTTCCTTGCCCGATCCTGAAGCTCCGGTAAGGGCGGTGGTGTTGCGCGATGGCGTCGATAGAGAACTCTCTGTCATCCGCGCGTTGCGCTCAATCAAGAAGAACCTCGGCCATGGTCGGAGGAGGAGGAAGCTCCTCGTCCGGACCAGGTGGATCGCCTTGGCCGCTACGAAAAGGCCCGCCATCTGTTACAAGAAATTTTGGTTAGCAACTAGACTCGAAAAACAAAGCCTTTAAAAGAAGCAAAAGCGATCGACTAGGGAATGGAATATCACCCTAAACGAAAGCCAAAACAGCGAGTAAATCAACTTTAGAAGCTTCTAAAAGACTCTAAAACAGCCAAGAAACACCAAAAGCAAGGCTCAACTTCTCAACTCAACTAACCCGTATTGAATGAACGAGTAATTGATCGAGAAGATTAAAAATCAGATTGTAAGATGAGATCTAAAACTATTAGAGAGCAAGGTTAATGCAGCGAAATAAGTGTTAGATACTTAGCTAACTAGTATCACATCTTACCCTTTTATTTCCACAACTTTTAGTTGATTTAACCTCTCATTTTCTACCCTAATTCCTGACTTGTGCTTGCTGCCCTGAAATACTTGTTGGCTGTCCAAAAATTCCAGATTTGTATTTCGGCTCCAAACACTTCTATTCTTCACCAAAAGGCAGCCAAGATTTCAAATTTAGGACTCTCATAAGTTACCCAAAACCCAATTAATCGATAACAACTATTTTGTAGAAGGGAAGAGAGGAAACAACTTTTAAAACTCAAATTAGAGTGAGATGAGAAGAAAGCTAAGATAGATGAGGAGTAAAATCTGAGAATTTTCTTAAGCTTTCAAAACTCATTTGACACTTTGAAATTAGGTTTTCAAAATATCCTAAAGACGACCAAGCTTGCGTTACTACGGTCAGAACGGCTCTGATACCAACTTTTGTGAGCACCCGGATTTATTAAGCTCATAATACTTAGTCATCCAATTGACCCTAGTATTATCAACTAAATAAACCCAGTCTCGAGAGATGTATACTCCCGAATGCAAGATACATACCTCACAACAAAAGAATGTATCAATTCCATACAACACATAGTACATAAGCAACAAACCGAAGTTAATATTAATAAGGATAGGTTATTACAAAAGAGGGCCTTCGGCCAAATAACAACAAGCACTACTAAGATAACAATGAAGCAAAAGTGCCATAAAGATGGCTATAACACAAAGCCAATCGGTGTGCCTTAACCCTAGGCATCTGACCGGACCGCCAAGCTAGTCGTCAAGAAGTCGCAACACTGCACAAAAGTGAGGCTCTTGGAGCTCACCTTCTTCCTCTGCAACAAAAGCCACCAAAAAATACCACAACCACGGCGATGAGTACATAAAGCACTCCATAAGACTTACGTGTGAGATAACAGAACTATAAATAGCTACATGCAAGCTTTATTTAAGTGGATGAGGCTTTGGACTCATTTTAGCATAAAGCAAGTTTCATTTGCAATAACATAATAGATTGAAGGCAATTTGGCAAAGCATTTTAATTGTTGAAATAACAACGAGATAATAACCTAGTAACAACAACAAGATCAACCTGGAAGTGACTAACCCAATAGTCACCACAACAATAGCATGAACTCCCCGTTCATACCAACCATGTCAAGTTTTAATTAAAGGTTGTAGTCTAATTCTTACGGGAAATAACCAAGCGTGTCCATAACCTAGGACGAGGCTATTCGAATAGTTTTAACCCTGCAGGGGTGTACCAATGTACCCACACGTCAGACCGCCTTTCCTTTAAGCACACTACCAAAGGTATGTCGGCACGGCTAAGTCCTACGTGACATTTCCAATGGACAGTGCTAATTCTGACCCGCACAACCCACGGGGATAAGGACACAATAGACAGCCTAACCGGCCTACCACTGCTCCATTCCCACCCCACACACACACACATTTTATCTTTAAAACACACCAACCGAGCGACCCCAATTAGCACCGCCCAAAGTACTTAGTCAAGAGAGGTCCCATATCCCCCTCGTGTGGTTAGCACGCATAATTGCTTGGATCAATGGCGCAAGAATTCGGTCCTTGTTGACTCAGGCATACCACCACATCCAAAAACCACACCATCCATCCAATATGCCCAAGTCTAAATCAATCTTTTATTTTCAGTTTTTATTTTACAATAAATCAAAGCACAAGTGCTGGACATATAGGAGTAATAATCAGTTTTGAGTGATCAAGACCATCGACTAAGTCGATGATCGCCCATTACTACCGATAACTAAGCATAGCTAAGCAATGTTAACGTAAACTACTAAGTGATAAGAGCTCATCCAACGAGCTCCCACCACAGCAAGTAACCTAGGCTCATGGTAGTAGAGGATAAACAATTCCTACAGATTATGCAACTATAGGCTTGCTAGCGATATTTTAACACAAAGTAGCATGCATACATACAAGTAAAACAATATATTAAGCTTTAAAGTAATGGGACAATGATGGAAATGATCAAACTACTTGCCTTGCTGTTGCTGGTCAATTTGTTGCTGAGGATCGCTCACGGAATCACCACAAATGTCGGCCAACGGAAAAGCGATAAAGAACCGATAAGAACAACGAAAAACCAAAAAGACTCAACAGAGAAACTTCTCCGAATGCTATGAAAATTTTACAGCAGCAAGACAATGATTTATCATGAATTTAGCAACAAGAACCAATTGATTTGGATTCTTGATGCAAAAGATATGATGAAATCAATTCTGCTCAGCCTAAAAATACCAAACTGCACTATTCACTAATTTAATTATGAGGTAACATTTTCTAGAAAAGTGGTGATGCTGAGATTTTTACTGTAAAACCAGCACCTCATGAGATGAATAACACAATTGAGTTCATCTCATTTGGAGCTATATTGCACCTTCTACCATTTTTCAAAAACAAGAACTTGAACAAAATTATAATGCACAAGTCCTCATTTTCATAACAGCAACATGCTCAAAACTAATTTTCTTAGTGAGTTCATTAATAGAGGAAACCAACAAAGTTGGATTCACTCAAAAATAATCTACAGAGCATTAGTTATGTATTTTACAAGTTAGACATTATTTTGGGTGTACTTTTAAAGTTAGTTTTAAAACCTAAAGGCAAAACTGTGCTCTGGAGCTGAACTCAACTTACAATCATTTTTAGATTAATGTCAAGTCCAAGACAGAGCTAACACAATTTGAATGACCTCAATTGGATTTAAAATGAAAAAGATATGGAATTCTAAAGTTTATACCTTATTTCAGTTTACACTTAAGAGTTCACCGGAATTTCTAAAACCCACAAGGACATGGGAGGACATGAGCCACAGATCTCAGATCTAACGGCTCAAGACCTCCCAGAGAACAACGCACATGCTTGAGGTGAGGCGGTCGTGGCCGTAGATGGGGAATCCAACGGACCACAACGATGGGGAGGTCCGGACGGACCAGATCTAACGAGGGAGGTCCTCAACGGTTGAGATCTTCCAAAGGAAGATCTAAACTACCAAGATCTCCCAAGGAAGATCTACATCATCAAGACCTCACAGGGAGGTCCCGGACGGTCCAGATGTTCCAAGGAGGTCCTTGATGGTTCAGATCGTCGAGGAGGACCTTGACGGTCAAGATCTACCCGGGAGGTCATGAGCAGGCCGAGATGACCTAGGGAGGTCCTAAGGGAGGTCCTAACGTCCACAGACCTCCGAGGAGGTCCAGGCGGCCACGATGATGCAAGGGGAGGTCTTGGACGTTCCAGATCTCCTCGGAGGAGGTCATGGACGTCGCAGAGCTCACGACCACGTGCTTGCGCGCACGCACGTGCTTGGACAAGAGATTAATGCGCGCGGGACAACGAGGAAGTCCGCGCGCGGGAGGTCTTAATTGCGCGCAAGGGGAGGATTAAATGCAGTTTAAGACGCCCAATGATTGCGAGGTTGAGCAAATGATTAGCGCATTAAACCCAGCGGATCTTGGTCCGAAAAACGGCAATAGCGCCGCAGTTCTTGTCCGACAAGATCCGAGCTCAAAAATGTGGTCATCGCCGGCGATACAGGCCTCGCCGGCAACATCCAATGGTACCGTTGGGTCCGCAATAACCATGCGCACCCAATGGACCTCCTCTCAACGGCGGCGACGGCCTTGAACGCCGGCGAGCCGGAGAGGACAACGAAGGCAAGCACTGCCAAAATCCAAAATGCAAAAGGAAGCTCATGCGACATTCAAGCGTGTGCTCAACAAAAGCTCCGCAGAAGATACATGCGGGTGCCAGCAGCCTGGGACTATCGGAGGTTTACCCGAGGTCCCGCAGATTGAGGAGGTCGAGGATGGAAGGACCGGTGCCGGGGAGGAAGGGTGCTCCACGACCAAAGCTTCAGCTCCAAGCTCCACTTCGTCCCCCTCTGCAAATGCCCAACAAATCAAGTTAGGACTTGGTCCCAGAGGGTAGGGCACAAATGGAAGCAAGGAGAAAAGGAGGAAAACTCCAGGGACCCTTGTCCACCGAGGAGCTTCAAGCTCCAAAGAATGGCGCCAAGGAGAGCTTTGGTGGTTTAGAGCTCACAAGCACAGGGGTGCAAGCAAGGGGATAATGGTGTGCAAAGGAAGCCAAAGAAACCATGGGGGAGGCTTTATACTTAGGGCACAGGAGGTCATGGACCACTGGTTAGGCTCACGGTGAGCTTGGCCCAAGGCATGGTCCATGGGGTTGACAAGACGCGAGGTTGACACAGTGGCAGGTCTGTGCTGACCAGAGAGGCGGAAGGCTGACCTGCATTTAATGCGGGTCAGCAAAGAGTTGTTTCAAGTACACAGTGGACAGCCTTCGCATTAAATCACTTGCTCAGGGCCACGCATGCGTGACCAAGGAAGGAGAAGAACAGGGGAGGTCATGTTGACCGCTGGATAAACCCACGGGGAGGTCTTGGCCCTCCGATGTGGTTTTTGAACCGTTACGCCTAAATGACTGGGAGGAGGTCCCAGCCACACGATCAAGGATGGGGAGGTCATGGCCTCACGATTTCCTTAATGTGTATACGCACGTGGGAAAATGAGACAGGAGGTCCAAAGCGTTGGATCTCCATCCAACGGTGCGGACCTCCTGTGAGGTCTTAACCGCACATGAACTTAAGAACATGAGGGGGAGGTCATGGCCTTAGGATTCAAATCCAAGGGCACACAACCAAAAAGGACGGTCTAAGGCCTTGCGTGAAGCACGAGGGAGGTGAAGACCTTTGGATTTTGATCCAACGGTGGTGATCAAGACAGGAGAGGTCCTGAGCCTCGCGCGTGGCGCAAAGGAGGTCTTGAGCTTGCGCAACACACAAGGGAGGTCATGGCCATTAGATTTAGATCTAAGGGCAACGACCTCACGTCTTGCGAGGAGGTCTGATCGCATAAGACAAGGAGGAGGTCGTGACCGTGGATTTTAGTCCAACGGTGCACAACACGAGATAGGGAGGTCTTGTCTTGTTGCCGATATTTTGAGGGGGAGGTGGGTCATTGGATCGATCCAACGGCTCGACCTCGTTTAGGTGGGAGGTTTGCTTAGTTTAACAGTGAGGGAGGTCATGGCCATGGATCTTGGATCCAAGGGCTAGGACCTGATGAGGTGAGGAGGTCTCTGCGGTGTTGATCATGAGGAGGTCGTGGCGGTTGGATGTAAATCCAACGGTGCGACACTCAAGGTTGAGAAGGAGGTCTGACGGGTCAGAAGTGGGTTGGGTTGGACCAGCTTTGCAAAGTGGCTAGCCCAAGGAACAAAGGTAAGCTTTTAAGTTTAGTTTTTAACAAATGAAACTTAGCGAATTGTTTGGGATAGCAAATGAACTCCAAAATTCATGAAATTTTAACAGGAGCTTGCTGACAATGAGATTAACCTTGCATAAAATTTCCAGAGGTTATTATGCAATGCATTTTTCTCAGGAAATTCATGAATGTTGTTCAAGGATTTGTTTTACCTCCACAATTTATCAAACAAGTTTTATAACTCATGATGTTTTTCAGAGGGGTCCCACATCAACTTTAGGACCAAGGAAAAATATTTTCAAATGTTTGGCACAAGATTTAGACAATTGGAAAATGAGTTTGACTTTTGGTCAACAAGAGCTTTGTGTTTTTGGATTACACAACTCTTGGACAAGAATTACATGAGTGTTTAGGGGTTTTCAAGGTGTGAGAAAAAGTTTCAATTTCTACACCTTAATTATACTTAAACAAACCCTGTTTATACAGTTGGGATGTTACAGTCCTAATAGTCAAGATCAACACAAAGGGAGGCCCTGACGGTCAGATCAACTCAGAGAGAGGTTCTGACGGTCAAGATGAGATCAAAGAAGCTCTCAAAAGGGATGGGACGTTCGGACCAGCCAACCGTGCTAACAAGATTGGGCCGTTCGATACAGATCGGACGGTTCCAAACGAAGGCGCGGAGCTGAGCTGCGCGAGGAGGTCTTAACGGTCGGGATGATCCCAAAGGAAATTTTGACGGCCAAGACCAACACAGGGGAGGTCTCAACGGTCAAGATAGAACCAAAGGAGATCTCGACGGTCAAGACCAACACGGGGGAGGTCTCAACGGTCAAGATGGAGCCAAGGGAGATCTCAACGGTGAAGACCAACACAGGGGAGGTCTCAACAGTCAAGATGGAACCAAAGGAGATCTTCGACGGTCAAGACCAACACAGGGGAGGTCTCAACAGTCAAGATGGAACCAAAGGAGATCTTGACGGTCAAGACCAACATGGGGGAGGTCTCAACGGTCAAGATGGAACCAAAGGAGATCTTGACGGTCAAGACCAATATGGGGGAGGTCTCAACGGTCAAGATGGAACCAAAAGAGATCTCGACAGTCAAGACCAACATGGGGGAGGTCTCAACGGTCAAGATGGAACCAAAGGAGATCTCGACGGTCAAGACCAACACGAGGGAGGTCTCAATGGTCAAGATGAAGCCGAGGGAGATTTCGATGGTCAAGACCAACACAGGGGAGGTCTCAACAGTCAAGATGAAGCCAACGGAGATCTCGACGGTCAAGACCAACACGAGGGAGGTATCAACGGTCAAGATGGAACCAAAGGAGATCTCAACGGTCAAGACCAACACGAGGGAGGTCTCAACGGTCAAGATGAAGCCGAGGGAGATCTCGACGGTCAAGACCAACATAGGGGAGGTCTCAATGGTCAAGATGCAACAAGGGGAGGTGGAGCAACTAAGAGGAAAGGCGCGAAGGAGCGGGGGCTGCCAGATTACGATCGGGTGGAGCAAAGCGATGAGGATGTTCGGACCAGCCGAAAGTGCCAATAAGATCAGGCTGTCCAATACGGATCGGACGGTCCACAAGAGATGAAGGTCTGGAACGAGCGGGAGGTCCGAGCGGACCCGAGGGAGGTTCAAAAGAGGTTCAGATGGACACGGAGAGGTCCAAATGAACACGGGGAGGTCCAATCGAGCTTGAGGAAATTCAAATGAACACGAGGAGGTTCAAACGGACAGAAGACGAAAGAATGGCAAACGAGAGAGACAACCAGAAGGGAGAAATTCAAGGGTGCTTGAAACACAAACCTGAGCTTGGAACGTCTCGGGGGTGGTCGTGACCCAAGGGGAGGTCACAATCGAAGGGATGGTTAAAACAGAAAAAGGAGGTTTGGACCAAAAGGAGGTCTAAACCACAAAGAGATTCAAACCAACAAAGAGGATGTCTAAATACAAGGTAGTCTAGACACAAAAGAGGTCTAGACACATAGAAGAGTTCCAGACACAAGGAAGCCTGGACTCAAGGAGAAGGCCAAACAAGAGGGAGGTCCAGGCATAAGGGAATGCCCAAGCAAGGGAGAGGTCTGGACAGAAAGAGTAGGGTTAAGAGGAGAGCAGAACTAGCAGAGAAAGGGAGAGATAGCTCCAGAGCTCGAATAACACCAAAAGAACCAAAATTTGGGATTTAGTTGAAGTTCGAATTAGTCATTTTAAACACTCAAATTCTGAAAATCTCAAGTAAAACTTTATAATTTCAACTAAACCAAATGATTCTTTTTATTTTTGAAAATCTTCAAAAAGGCTCAGAAAAATTAGGGTGTTACACTTGTTAATCTTCATAACCAATAATTCAGTCAAGAAACAGAATAACACTTATTCAATAACACATAAACATAGATGGGATATTATCATCTCCATAATTGCCTCTAGAGCATATCACCGACACTTGCTACAATGGCGCTCGAGCCGAAGACAGCAGCGACGACGACGACAATGATTACGGCTACGATGAGGGCGAACGGCGACGCCGGGTGGTGCGGCAAGCACCATGGAGGTGTTTGATACGGGAGAACACAGTGCAAGAGTGAGGCAGTGCGGCAAGGGGAGAACGGCGGCGCGACGCGGGGTTCCTTTGTGTTGGGATGGCGGGTGTCTCAGAAAGGAAAGCGGAAAATGGGTGAAACTTTCTGATTTTGGCAAAAACTCAAATTCAAACTGAAAAACCAAAAGAACACCAAATGTTCTTGACATTTTGGGTTATTTCAAAATATGTGCTAAACCTGGTTAACACAATCAATTTTTTTTTGAGGAAAGGACGAATTTTTTTTCTGTGCTCTTCAAGTTGCTGCTCCGACGACAAAGCTAGCTCCGACGACAAAGCTAACTAACCTCTCTGAAGTCTGAAGTCTGAACACAGAAACATACTCCGTCCCCCCACATCAGCAGCCATGTCTAGCACCCGTTGCATCCTCTCCTCGACCTCTTCCGCAACTCCCCACCGCAGCTCCAACTCCAACTCCCCCGTCGCCTTCGACTGGTCCGACGACGACGACGAGAGCCCATCCCGACCTCCACCCGCATACCCGGCCAAGAACCCCAATCTGCCGCCGCCCTACGATCCCTTTAGCAAGAATCCCGCTGTCGCTGAGCCGGCTGACCCCACCAACCTCCAGGAAATCTTTCACCGGATGCGCACCGAGGGCCTCACCGACTACGCCATCAAGATGTTCGACGGATTGTCCAAGGACGGGCTCACCCACGAGGCGATGGCGCTCTTCGCGGTAATCAAGGACAAGGACGCCATGCCCGACGTCGTCGCCCACACCGCCGTCCTCGAGGCCTACGCCAACGCCGGCCCGGCCCACTGGCGCGACGCCGTGCGCACCAACAACCGCATGCTCGCGTCAGGGGTCGCGCCCAACGCGTATACGCTCGCCGTGTTGATCAAGGGGCTCGCGGCGAGCGACCGTTGCGCGGAGGCCCGTAAGTACCTGGTGGACATGCTCGACCGCGGGATACGGCCCAATGTGGCGACGTACCTGGCCGCGTTCGAGGCGTATGTGAGGATGGAGAAGGTGGAGGAGGGGAAAGCGCTCCTGGAGACGATGAAGGGGAAGGGGTTCGCGCCTGACGAGGAGGCGGTGCGCAACGGCACGGTGAAGCGCGGGCGCGTGTTCACGGGCATCATGAACTTGCTCTTTGGCAAGTGTTAATGGTACGCATTGCTTCTTGATGTCGGAAATGTTGAGTCAAATAGAATTGTTGGGTTGCAACTCGTCATAATTCTACTTGAAATGAAAACGTGTAGTGTTGTCGATAACAGGGTTGATATTCCATGCTTTTGTGTCTCCTTGCGATTAGTCTTTGAAATTTGATTTATACTTTCCTTTTGAATTGCAAATTATGCAGTTTGATGAGTTCTGGAACGATTAACTGTCGTGATGTTTCAAAATAGTAATTAAGGTATTTTGAATGCCCATTGTACAAAGATTACCCCCCTTTTTTTTGCAATGGACTAGCATTGTTTTGTCCAAGGGAGCATATATATAGCAGTAGGAAATGGAAAAGGATGGATAAAATTACCCCCACAGCCGGCACAGATACTGTCCCTTATCCTTTGGGTTATTACAGACTAGTATTGCAAGCGGAGGTAGTAATTTATTTTGTCCTTTCGCTCAGCCTCTAGTTTAATGCGTGGGTGCCTATGTAATATTGATGTTTTGACTATGGTTTTGTTCAGTGTCGGAGCCAGGATCTGAACCCTGTGAATCTAAATTTACACAACAAGAGCTCAGAATACATTAACAAACAAGTTCAAAACATACTGTATATCTTATTACGACTGTCCCATACGAGTTTCTGTGGTTGATACCGATGCATAATAGCAACATTGCTACTAGAATCAAAATCAGCACTTTTCAACATGGGTAATCAATAATCATACAACCACACAATACAATAATTCATTCCACGTTCTATTGTGCAAATAAGGTGGAATGTACTTCATCGCAGAGGAAATCCTTTTGAACAGTTGCTGTGGTGACCAGTAGAGTTAATACTAACTACAACCAATGTTTGATGCTTCACTATTTCAGATTCAATATATGTAGTTTCATATACGTGAGCTTGTCGCTGATAATACCATTTTCAAATTTAAGAAATAACCCAAAATATTTATCTTCTATACATTAAGGCCCTAAAAATAGCAAGTCAACAAGGCAACATTCAAAACAAAGAAATTAGGATTGAGGTGCAGACCGAATGTGCAAACCTGTGTGAGGATTAAGAATGAAGGAATTGAGGCTGAATGACGAGGTGTGGCACACAGGGAACTCCTGGCCTGTCACTCGTCACCAACTGGAGTTCACAGAGGAATGGAGGGGCTGCCGTTGCTTCGTTTAGCTGCAGCAGTCAGCGTTTTGTGGAGCCAGGAGGAGTGAGGAGAGATTGAGAGACCTAGGTTTGGAATTAGGATTGCTGTCTGCTGGGCTGATTTTGGTTGGGTATCTTGAGTGGGCCAACTGAAGCACATTGAATGGGCCAAGTGGAACAGTTCGAATGGGCTTAATGGGCTTACTTGCTAAAAGCCTGTGGATCCTAGCCTCTGTTTTACACTCAAAATTTTGTTTGTCATATTCACTGAAGAATTCTCAAAATCTATGTGGTCAGGCTACCAAGTAGAGGGTGGCAGGGTGGACTAAGTCTAAACTATGACAAATCTTTTAGCTGTTAGTACTTAGTACTGAAATATTGCAATGGTGCATGTTCTGAGTTGTCTATTTACTACAATAGTTCTGTATATTTTAGCAAATAAATGTGTAGTTAAATTTATTTTTTTCATGGGCAATTTTAATGCGTTTATCTAGAAAGTTGGATTTAATGCATATTTACTGAAATGTATATTTTTGCACTTTTGCTGTACTAGAAATATAGCCAATGCAGAAATGTATAATTTCAGTATATTCAGTACCTATGACTACAACAATGCTTGTTCTGAGTTGTCTGTTTAGTGCCACGGTTATTTTGCTTGAAGTGGATCCAACAATGCTGCCTTGTTTAGCTTTCCTCTCAGTAGCTAGACAACATGGCACTCTTGTGACTTTTCATGAATGATTGTTTTTAAAGGAGAGGTTTAGGGTTTTATAATTATACTGCCTTCAGCAACTACTGGTCGTTGGTAGGCAATTGCTAAGCCACCCTTTAGACCTGGTGCATAGGCCATGCGTGGATTATTATGATCCATTTTGGTCCCTTTCTGGCTTTCTTTACTGAAGAAAGTTATCATTGCCCGGATCGATGTATCTTAAATTCACTATGCTGAATCATGCTTCAAGTACCTTGAGGGCAATGTGCCTGATCCACATAATGGAAATGGATGGAATATTCAAATCAGGTGCAGTCAATGTATACCACGGTAGTGATCTTATATTGCATTATTAATGGGCCCAAACAAGTTGAACAAGATGCATAGAGTACGCTAACCCATTGGTACATCGTCAAATCCCTGTAACGATTCATTGTAACTGGAGTACTTTCATGCTATAGATGCTGAAGATACTATCTTTTTTTTTCCAGAAGACTATACTGAAGAGATCAGAAAGATACATACCCCGGCTAGTCGACTGGACAATTTCTTTGCCTGGTTCTGTGACAAAAGTGGCATCTATATAATGCTAGTATGGTTCAGTGGCAAGCGTGCCACCAGAGGTGGGAATGAAAAGTGCCTGGAGGAAGCTTTGGAAGACAAAAATGCTACCCATTCCAAGGTGCGGATTTTTGCCTGGTAGCTGCTTGGGACTCACTCATTACCTGCACTGCTGAAACATTATACAATTTGTCAGTGATAACAAGTCCAATATCTGCTGGCACAAGCAAGGGGATATTGAATTATTGATCATGCACTATTCAAATGTTACTCTGCTTGGACCTTCAGGCGCGGTGGAGCAAAGCAGAGATTGGGTCTCTGTTGATAAACACCAGAAGATTCACGGCAAAGGTTGCATTTTTTATCTCCTGGAAATAGCAAAGCCCAAACTTGGTTGGAGGCGCTACATTTCAGTTTAAACCGACAGTCGGCTCACCTCGCTTGACTGTTGGAGACATACTGTTTGACCCACCCGATAAGCTGGAAGAAGTTGATGAGGACAAATTTGAGATAGCTCAGTTGCTAAAAGACACCTGATAGGTGCAGCTGTTCCTGCGGTTCGATGATCCATCAATTTCTGTTGTCGTGGGAGAGTAACAAAGATGTCATTATTGCGCTGCTTATGCTCAACAAAACTGCGTTATTCGTGTATGGTTTGGGTGTTTACCCGACTCTGTTGACACTTCCGTAGCGGATGACTATGTTGAAGTCATTTCCTTGGATGAGAGACGGGCGGTGTAAGACTTTGTGGGTCTCTTGGGAAGGGGGAAGCCCTCCCCCTCAACATGCGGTGGGGGCCAGGTTAAAAAGTTATGTGACCTCAAGCCCCTACGAATCTTGTCCACCTATTCCTGATTCAACGGTTCACGACTTCAGGTAGAAAAATTTGCACAATTACACCAATATGAGTTTGCACCAGATGTGTCCCTTACTCCGTGAAGTGGAATGGAGAAGCAACGAATCGTACGTATGGACTGGTTGGCAACGCGCCATTGATCACATGAAAGCATCATCTAGAGGCCGGGTCGCTCTAGTACTGATCAGTACTTTTGACTTCTCTCAAGGTGCTTGCACTACTACAGAAATGCTAATACTGGACGCCTGATCACAGATGGTTCATCGAAACCGCTCAGATAAACACAATCTCGAGCGGTTTTGTTACCCACCGTCGTGTTATTCTCCGCGCTAAAACCGCTCAGCGAAGATGTCATATCACGACGGTTCATGTTTGGAACCGCTCGTGATACGACGGTTCCAAACATGAACCGTCTGTGATATTGCCTAATATCACGACGGGTTTTGTTAAAACCGTCCGTGATAATTAACTCACCACGACGATATATATAGCTCCGCCTCCGCCAAAAACAGATATAGTCTTCTTGATCTCCATATCTCTAGGCGCCACGATAGGTCCATCGCCGCCCGCGCTCGGTTTGAGTACATCGCCTCACCTCATCGAGCGGCTTGGTCCATTTCGGTTGTATTGTCGCCGAGGAGCTTGCCGCCGCCGCCTGCTTCACCGATCGACGACCCACCGCGCTTTGGACCTTCCCGACTTTCATTGACACCTTCCTCGTGATCGAGGTGAGATATCAAGCATAAGCATCCTTTAATTTGAGTAGTTTCAGTTCTACGCCAAATCGCTAGTTTCAGCGCCCATGGGACATCGTCGCTTGTTCGCCTCGGCGAGACCTTAGGGCCGAGAGCCACGACTATATAGCAATGCGATGTCACCCCTAAACCCAGTTTGAGCTTCAAATTAATTAATCCTCTTGTTTTTAATCATTTAGTTAATAAACTAACGAGTCTATGACATGTGGGATCGCCATAGATTTTATAAATAAAATCATGAAATAAAAAATGAGTCACCGACAAGTAGGGCCCACATGTAAGTTAATAAAATCCAAAAAATGTAAAAATGAAAAAATCATAATTAAGCCTCAGAAAATACGCTTTCGAAAGTCATCACCCTTTTATTTATTTTCGGGGTTTTCAATACGAACCGTGTGATGGACCGGTCGGATGTACACCGAGAACCGTGTGAGTGAAGAGTACATTAATGGCGTGTCTGCTTACAAGAGCCGCCGAGGAGGATATGTTGAATAAGGGGCGGAATATATGTACTGTCCATGCATTGACTGCGAGAATCTGAAGATGTTTAACAACCGAGCGCAGATCGAAGCACACTTGATTCGAAGGGGTTTCAAAAAGGGTTATACATGTTGGACCAGTCACGGTGAAGAGCATATTATACAGGAAGTCAACGATATGCATATTATACAGGAAGTCAACGATATGCCGCCAATGTCGATTATGGTTCCGATTCGGATAGGCCGCACGATGACAATCTAGATCGAGATGCTTCGCGATGCGTAAGGAACCGTGATGAGAGGGAGTATGTTTAATTCGGGCGTGATGGAGGACTCAGAGAAACCTTTGTTCCCGGCCGCAAGTCGAATACACAAGGTTGTCATCCGGCTTAAACCTGCTGAAATTGAAGGCAAGCAACGGTTGGTCCGACAAGAGTTTCACAGAGTCAAGAGGTCTCTTAGCGGACATGCGTCCGGAGGGAAATGAGTTGCCCAAAACCACCTACAAAGCCAAAAGGTTCTTTGTCCATTGGGAATGGAAGTAGAAAGAATACATGCATGTCCGAACGATCAGATCCTCTACCGTAACGAGTATACAAACATGCATGTATGTCCGTGTGCAACGATCCCGATACAAGCGTAAGAAGCAATCGATGACGATGAGGGAATCGAGGTGAAGAAAGGACCTCCTGCTAAGGTGGCGTGGTATCTTCTGTAATTCCCCGCTTGAAGCGGTTTTGCGAACCCAAAGAATGCAAAAGCTGCAGATTGGCACTTTCGAGGAGCGTAAGAATGACGGAAAGTTAAGACACCTGCGATTCCGCCCGGTGGAGAAACATCGATAGGAGGTTTGCGACTTCAAAAGGAACCGAGGAATATAAGGTTTGGATTGAGTACGATGGAATGAATCCTTTCGTAATATGAGCAATGACATAGCACTTGGCCCGTGACGCTCAGATCTACAACCTTCCTCCTTGGTTGTGTATGAAGCGGAAGTATATTTTGTTGTCGATACTTATCCAAGGGCGAAGCAACACGGGAATGATATTGATGTGTACCTAGCACCATTGATGGAAGATCTAAAAATACCGTGGATTGAAGGGGCATGTATGGGATGCGTATAAACGAGAGAACTTCACTTTACGCCCTTGTTGTTCTCGCACCATAAATGATTATCCCGCCCTTGCTAACTGTCGGGCGAGTACAAAAGGGGCCAAAGTCAGACTCACCGCTTAGATGATACCCAGAGTGTGGCTGAATCACTCAAGCAAAACCGTGTACATGCGTCATCGTATGTTCCTTCGAGGGCTCACCCATACCGCAGATGAAGAAACAATTCGACGGAGAGAAGGAGGACAATTCACTCCAAGGCATTTAAGCGGAAAAGAGGTCTATGATATGGTTAAGGATTTAGATGTTGTGCTTGGAAAGGGATGTAAATCGAGGACAAGTAAGAAGAACATGTGGAAGAAGAGATCAATATTTTGGGACTTACCTTATTGGGAGCACCTAGAAGTTCGCCATTTGCATCGACGCCATGCATGTAGAAAAGAATGTATGTGATGACTTGATTGGTCTCTTCTCAACATTCGTGACAAAACAAAAGATGGTGTCAACGCACGGCTTGACTTGGTTGATATGGACATCGACTGAGTTAGCACCAACAAGGACCGATAAAGGACGAACGTATTTCCCCGCTTGTTACACTCTGTCCAAGGCCGAGAGAACCGAATCTGTGCGGTGCTTGCATGGCGTGAAAGTTCCGTCCTTACATTCGCCAACATGAAGAAACTTGTTTCGATAAAAGATTTGAAGTTAATTGGCATGAAGTCTCATGATTGTCATGTGTTGATGACACAAATGCTCCTGCTGTAATTAGAAGTATTTTGCCGATCAAGGTCCGAGAGACAATCATGAGGCTGTGTTATTTTTTAACACAATTGCTCGAGAAGGTCATCGATCTCGAAGGACTAGATGCTCGCAGACGAGGTGGTGACGACACTATGTGATCTTGAGATGTATTTCCCTCCGCGTTTTTCGATATCATGGTCCATCTCATTGTTCATATTGTGAGGAGATAAAGATGTGCGGGCCCGTGTTCCTCGTAGCATGTACCCGCTCGAGAGGTTCATGGAATTCTCAAGTCATATGTACGAAATCGATCTCGCCGAGAGGCAAGATCGCCGAAGGTTATGCAATCAAGAGGTCATTGAGTTCCGCGCCGATTATATGGCTCAGTCGAACCGATAGGTGTGCCTCGATCTCGCCATGAGGGAGGCTCGAGGGTATCGGGACCATCGGAAGGAAAGCAATCACTCCAAATATGGATGCGTATGCTCAAGCCCATTTCACCGTCTTGCAACACATGACCAAGTGTCCTCAGATATCGACGGACAAGGACGTGCTTGACAATGTAATCCGCCGCGGCGGATGTTTGGATCACGAGACAACACAATGCAGACGGTTCAACCAATGGTTGAAGGAGCGACTTGCTAGGAGCTCGTCAAGTGATATCTTGACATGGTTGGCAAAAGGGCCAACATTTACAGCTTGTAACATGGCGAGGATACGACATAAATGGGTACACATTCTATACGCAGCTCGGGATATAAAAAGCACTAACCGTATCAGCGGTGTCCGTGATAGATGCATTCAAGACCGATGGGTGAGGAGCTCCTACTATGGGCAAATAGAGGAGATATGGGAGCTCGACTACGTGCTTTTCAAGATCCCCTATTTCGTGCCGTTGGGTCCATCTCCCACAGTGAAGGTCGATAAGCACGGCGTCACTACCGTGGACCTCGAACGTGTCGGATACAAAGACGAACCGCTCGATCAAGCAACTGTTGTTCAAGTCTTCTATGTTACCGACCGGCAAATAAGAAGCGCCACGTAGTTCTTCATGGAAAAAGGAGGATTGTCGGAGTTGAGAATGTAGTGGGCGAGGAAGAATACAATCAATTTGACGAGTTGCCTCCTTTCGGAAACGGCATAAGGGTCGAGGAAGAAGAACATGACGAAACTAGCTACATACGCGTCGATCATCATGAAGGGCTAATTTTTAAAGATTAATTGAACAATGTGTGTATATGTACTATATACATTCTGATGATCATGGTTAATTTTAGTTCATTTGAGTTAATTAATTGAGATTTGTACTGGTGAAATGGATGTGATTGTTTCTCAAATGAATGTGAATTGGATGTATATACATGTACTTGTTGTCTTTTCTGCTTGTTTCAGAGGGCATGGCTAGCATTTCTGAGGCTAGCCAATAAATGTAACGATCTAGATATTAACCAATACAAAATAATATCACGCACGGTTTGAACTACGCATCGTCTCACATGTGTATCACGAGCGGTTGTTTATCAAACCGCTGCATGCTACATATATATCATGCATTTGTTTATTAACACCGCTCGTGATACATCATATATCATGCATTTGTTGTTTATTAAAACCGCTCATGATTCATCAATATCACAGACGGTTGTTTATTAAAACCGCTCAGGATATATCACATATCACGACGGTTCTAAGTTAGAACCGGCCGTGATAGGTATATCCTGAGCGGTTCTAATTTAGAACCGTCTGTGATGTCCATCCCTATTTACATTCGGACTCTAGCTAGGGTTTGCGCGCCCGCCACTCTCAAACGATTAAGTTTCTCAACTCCTCTCGCTCCCTCCTCCCCGAGCCCGTCGCCACTGTCCCTCGACGCTGCCTCCTCGAGCCCGGCGCTATTCTCCCCGATCCTGCGACGCCGCCTCCTCCTCGAGCCCGGCGGGCCTCCCCCCGAGCCCGCCGAGCCTCCTCCTACAGCCCACCGAGCCCGCCGCCTCCTCCCCTCCCCCGAGCCCGGCGCGCCTCCCCTTCGACGCCGCCTGCTTTGCTCAGTCGCTCCTGCTCGTCCTTCTCCTCGACGCCCAAAGGTAACCAATGCCGAAGTTACCGATCGAATTTCATGCCCCTTTCCTAACTATTTCTATCAATAATCTGTCATGGTCCTTCATGATAATTGTACTTGTTTTAGGAATTTGTATTTGTTCTAGTCAGTTATTCATATGGTATTTGTTTTGATACTGCTACTGGAATACATTGTAATGTGGTGTGTTGGGCTTGAGATGAATGCTCTGTGATGATAATAGTCTTGTACTGAAATTGTTTTGATAATTGGGTTTGTACTTGAGCTCTAATTGGAATGCTTACTCTACATCTGATAGCAATATCAAAATGTTAAATCTTAGCTTTATGCTGATTTCATTTGTTCACATGATGTTCTATTTCTTGTGAAGATGTCTTCCGCTCATTCTGAGTCAGCGCCGCCTCATGTGTCTGATAATGCACCATCCTCTGGAACAATATCCAACCGCGGTAGAAGAAGAGGAATATCGAAAAGGCCCACGGGCCGATTTACCATCACGGAGGTCGATCAGTCTGGGACCCCTATCAATCCTCGCCGAGCAGCGGCCGCATTCCGGAGAATGGTCGGAATAGTTGCACGGGAACGGGTCAAGATCACCTACGATTCGTGGAAGGTGGTGCTCGGACCATTGAAAACTGCTGTGCTGACGGAAATTCTTGCATCTTTCGAGATCCCGGTAGAACTCCTGGACTCCGTGCGACGACACGCGTTGCTACAAGCGTGCAAAGCGTGGAAGAACTTCAAGAGCACGCTTGTCAAGAACTACGTGGAGAAGGATCTGAAGCCGCCCTTCCACAAGTATCTATTATTGGAAGAGTCCTGGGCCGAGTTTGTGGCGAAGAAGACGACAGATGAATTTAAGAGTGAAAGTGCGGCGCACACGGCCCTCCAGGCAAAAAACAAGCACCCGCACAGACTCGGCACCGTTGGGTATGCGGGTAAAGCCCCGATATGGAGGGATCAGAACAGCGAAAAGCGCTTTGAATCTCTCCTGCTATTTCGAGATCACCGATGTGCGCTACCGACGGTGGTTATTTGCGAGGTTAGCTATTCGCCTACGGGAAGTGTACTTTCCAAACCCCAAGACCGTGAAGTGTCCCAACGCTGGTAAGATATCGAACTACCTAGTTTGTAATTACTCCATAACTTCATAGGAAGTGAAATGACATGTCGGGCTATATTGCGATATACGCCGAGTGCACAATCTTCCCAAGGCTCATTCCAGCAGATAGGGAGAAAGATATACTCTCTGCGGCCCTAGGAAACAATGAGCATCCGGTCGCACGAGAGGCGCCGGTGTTTTTGTTACATGGGAACAATGGTTCCAAGCGACAGAGGATCGTGCGAGTAGGAGGAGAGCCAAAGCCGAGCACGATGCAAAGCTACGAGAGGATCTTCGCATCCTCGAGATGAGCTCA
The DNA here is from genome assembly GCA_036346405.1 of Phyllostachys edulis. Lineage (NCBI taxonomy): Eukaryota > Viridiplantae > Streptophyta > Magnoliopsida > Poales > Poaceae > Phyllostachys > Phyllostachys edulis. Next base: position 68,296,517 of record CM070553.1, on the reverse strand, counting down.
CCAAAAAATCAGAGCGAGGTCGGTGAAAAAGTCACCAATCCTTTGAGGAAAGGATTCGTATGCTCGAGCAAAAGCAAAGAAGAGACTTTTGAGGAAAGGATTAGGGATTGCAAATGCCAAGTCGGTTGGAAGCCCTCGCCTTACTATACCGCTAGCTAGCCCCCAAACATCCGAGTAGTCAAGGCCCAACCCTAACCCTACCACAATAGGTGATGACAGATTTTCCGTCGATGACATCCGTAATAATTATTATCTCGGAATGCTCAATCCATTCATAAGCTTTGTTGGAGTAGCTAATTTTGTACCGCTATGTACGAGGTGGCTACGGCGCAAGCTCCAAGTGAGATATGTCTCTGTTGCCCTAGATGTCGCTTGGGGCCAAGTGTATCCATCCAAGATCGGAGCTTTGGTGCACGTGCAAATCTAGCTCCGTGTTTCGCAAAAGTGAATGTGGGCGGTGTTTGTGCCAATTTCGAGGCCGCCCCGTGAAAATTCCCCAAACGATGAGGTCATGACTCTAGGGCAAGCCGCTGGAACATTCATCCAAAGGCCCAAGGAGGACATCTGCTCGAGCTACCGCTCGGTGTCAACTTCACGGAATGTCTCAGAACGGCATCAAGTCCACGGACTTGATCGCACCGGTTACTCAGACCGACATGGCAAGGGCCCGCCAGATCACATGCATCTACACTCGTGCTCGATCGACTCTTGTGAAGTCGACCTATACAAAGCGAGGCAGCAAGGGCAAGGGCAAATCGAAGACGATCGAGTCTTCTCGATATCCCTTCTTGCCGCTGGCTTAAATACAAGCCAGCGCAGCCGCTGTTCGAGAAGTTAGACAGCCCTACCCTAGGACCGGATTGCACGGAATTGCATGCATGGTACATGGAATACCCAACAAGCGGTTGATCAACGATGCTCGGTGTCACCGCCAAGTTCAAGGAGCATCATTTTAACCACGTGTATCAAGACGCCGTCTTCACGGTGACCTTCGACGACTTGTTCGTCTTTTCAACCTCGACGAGCTCGACGCCTCAATCATACGATCTTTGGACAATCGTAAGTGTGTACAATCACGGTCAATGTTCGTGTAATATCGATAAATGTTATATATAACTCCTAGCTTTTGTATAATAGATACATGATCCGTGAAGCCAAAGAAGGAAATCACCGGTAGGTTTCTCGACCCACACGTTGTCTCCGAGCAAAAGCATCACGGCGAATGCAACATTCGCCGAGAATTACGTTATAGATTTTTTCATGGCTCACCGCAACAAGGAATTCATACTTTTGCCCTACAACCGTAAGTAAGTAGTGTTGCACTCACCGGCTATACTTAATGTTGATTTGTACTTTATAAGCAACACGAACTTAGGTTTAATGACCATGCCGACATACCCGTAGGTTCCATTGATTCTAATTGTAATTATACCAAAACGAAATACGTAATATACCTAGATTCCCTACAGAGGGCCACCACAACTTCACGACTATCCGGAGTTTAATCATCGTAAACACATTTCCTCCATAGAAACTCTATTGTAGTCTTTCCTTCCTTTGCAATGGCTAAGGCTAACTTCTTGGAGTCACGAGGGTGTTCGACGTGTTACATGCTAGAGGATGGAATATCAAGGAAGGACGCCGCAACATGATCAAACATTCCCGGTACTTGCTAGCTAGTACACATTAATCCTATATAACACTTCGTAGCAATGCCTCTTGAACTAACCAATTTATTTTTGCAAAGCCACCAAGCGATCGCCGCAACGTCTGTGGATACTATGTTTGCCACAACATGCAACTACTGTCGGTTCCGCGATCACCAATGATCCTCGTGTTTGTCAATCTTTCAACAATTATTTCATATATACTTACCAATTTATATAAGCCCGAATTTAACCTTCATATCGACAAAGTTGCAAACATCGCCGAAATCGTTGGAACAGAGCAAGCTCATAAAAATTCGATCACACCTTGCGGCATTCCCGAATGCACGTGTCATAAATCCAAATGGGAGTTTCCACAAGGTAGCAGATTGAACTTGATTGAGATAGATTGAACATAATGGTACATGTGTGTAAATTAATGTACATTAATGGTTAATTTTAGTTAATTGATTTGTGAATTGGATGTGTGCTTGTTTCGAAATGAATGCAATTTTGATGTGCTTCAAATGAATGAGAATTGGATGTGCTTGTTTCAGAGGGCATGGCTAGCATTTCTGAGGCTAGCCAATAAACGTAAATAGATTAAGCAATGCAAAGACTACCACAGACGGTGCAGAGATGAAACCGCTCGTGATAGTCGACTACCACGAGCGATGCGTAGATGAAACCGTCAGGTAATCGATCGACTACGACGGTTCAGATATGAAACCGCTCGCGATAGTTCACTATCACGCACGGTTTCATATACGCATCGCTCGTGGTAGTCGATCATCACGCACGGTTTTATCTACGGACCGCCTGTGGTAGTCGAATATCACGACGGTTTTATCTACGCATCGTCGCATGGTAATCGACTATCACGCACGGTTTTATCTACGCATCGCTCGTAGGTAATCGATTATCACGCACGGTTGCATCTGCTGCACCGCCTGCGTGATAGTATATATATGCACGGTTCGAGAACCGCTCGTGATGACCATTAGCATTATCGACCCATAAACTCGCATTTGGCTCACGGAACCGCCTGTGATGGCGCGGAACCGCCTCAGAAGGCCTTTTCTGTAGTAGTGTTGAGACATCGCCAAATGCTCAAAACAGTCTACTTTGCCGGGGCACTAGCTCGGCCTTTTTCCAAGTGCTTTTGTGGTGACGGCGCACGGCATGCGTAGACGACGAGCGTCGATCGTGAATGTGATATGCTTAAAAGATAGGAGCTTTTCCCGTCTTGTCAGACTAGCCCGCACCTGAGAATAGTAGGGTGCCCGTGTGTTTCAACGGATCTTCAGTATATAATACCATAAATACTAAATTATGTAAATGTTGAGCTCAGTTATGTTAAGACTGATTGGTATACCATTGTAATTTAGAAACATGAACGGTTGCTCCCAACCTTAATTTGTTTCTCAACCTACCTTTACCGCTCTTCGCTCTAGCCCTATCAAAAAGAGAAAAAAAAATCTCCACTTTTACTAATCAATCTTTTCTTTGTATTACGTGTACCATAGATAGGTAACATCCAAAAATTTATCGGTCTAAAGAAAGATCTTCGATGGTAATTTTGCTCAAATTTATGCAAAGATCACTTAATGAAATCAGAGACTAATGCCAGAGTCACACAGGCTATTTCCCTGACAAATTGCAGGACTTCATTTCGTTGATAGAAGAGGGAATTCACAAGGTTTCAACTGGCTACAATTGAACTGACCGATAATAGAACAAGCTATGTCATCATATTGTCGAATCTATCTCTGTGTGCTGCTCGGTTAGTTCAATGCACAGCACAAATACCACAGCAAGCATGATTGTTTGCTCGTACAAAGATCAAATGTTATTCCTAAACCGGAGTATAGAACAATATCAACAAAAAGCAATAGTGATCTAACAACGAAAGCATTAAAAACAAATAGAATGAACACAAAAGGTAAAATAGAACTTTGTGCTTGCTAAGAGTAAAGGACAAATGCCTAGTGCTATGCTGAGGACATCAACATTTTTCTGAAGCAAGCAACATATTGAACTCCCCCAAAAAGGCAACGAACTACAGACTGATATGACATCAAGCCATAAGATTTCTCCAATTTAGGATGGAGCAATAACAATAATCCTTGTGATTGCACTTACCTTAAAGCCCAGTGTAGCAATAGGTATCAACAAACGAGAATTAGCACTCAAGAAACCCTGGAGACATAAGTGGACATCGTTGAAATAGGTAGATGAGCTATTCATTTCAGGCTCTTAGATAATACAATGTAAACCCTCAATTCAAGCATTTCAGATATCACGCCTCCAGCACAAGTTTGAAACCCCAAGCATATTAACTAATGGAACATAATTCAATTGCCATCACAGACCCAAAATCTTATATAGGTACCCTAATAGCCTAATGTCAGACACCAACACCAGCAAGAGAAGGTAACAAGTATAGTTTAACAATAAATAATTCAAAAAATTTGTAACCTAGGTTGATTCAGCAACATGTACTACCAATGCAAAGTTGAAATTTTGAAGATAGAATGCAAAGTTGAAATGAAAAACAATTACTTTATTAGTAAATTCAACTCATAAGGTTTAATTACTTCAACCATTACTTCTCAAAATCAATATTTTTGCCTCCAAGAAACTGGACGTCAATACTCAAATGCAAGGGTTCTGTTTAGCTAACCTAATTCTAAAACATTAGTATGGTATAATTGTATCATAGGCAAACCTAGAAGTAGGCAAACCTAGAAAGAGCTTCATAGAGAATAGAACAAAACACTGTCATGCTACTTCTATGGACATAAATGGCAGGAATACGCATAGTAATCATAATGCTCAAAATTATTTTCTAGAAACATTAATTCCCTCCTTGCTACAGGGTCCTAACAAAAGAAAAGCATGGGGCAAACCTAGAAAGAGCTTCATAGAGAATAGTTATCAAGCTACTTCCATGGCAGTGATTTACCTCGGATGTAGAAGGCAGCAGAACGCAAGCATCATCTTTGATAATGTCCAGATTGTATACATGGGCTCCATTCTCCTAGCACAAAATATAGCAGGGAAACGTACATAATTATTCTCACAACATCATTCACATATTTGTAACTAGAAGCACCTCACCGTGGAAAAACAAACAAAAAAATGATTCATATTCAAAAAATGCCACTCGATTAAAAGCTAATTAAAGTTCAGGACAGATGGAAACATAAAGAAAGAACCGAGGCCGGCAGCCCGGGGCAATACTTGAGCAGTGCTATACAACATTTTCAAAACTTGTAATCGTCAGAAATAAGCTAGCCCTAATAATACCAGACATAACCAAACAAGCGCCACCCACCCCTTGTTTTTGGCCAGTTCACGGTGGGATCGAGGGCCGCTCCGCTCTTAACATTTGTTACAACACCACCATATTAACATTTGTTTTTGCAGCTAGAGAAACTTCAAACTTGTGGTTATTGCATCCTCGAAAGAAGAGCATTCCTGAATTAGCTCTCACCACTCTCCTAAAAATAACACTCTCATGAGTCGATGAGAGATTCCAGCTTAATTCCAAATCAATCACTGATCTCTCTCTCTCTCTCTCTCTCTCTCTCTCTCTCTAACCCTCTACCGTCTCTAGTGTACATGCTGCCGAAATGCACTCTCATCTCCCTTGTGAGTCTCGTACATAAACACAAGCACGCACCACTCCTCCCCTTCTGCCCTCCTCTCCGTCGTTCCTTCCCTTGGTGATAGGCCTACAGGAGGTGGAGGGAAGGAGGGAGGAAGGGATCGTATACACGCACGCGTGTCCATGGCTGCTGCGGCGGCGGAGGCCGTGAAGCCGATGAAGGCGACGTCGGACGGCGTGTTCCAGGGGGAGAACCCGCTGCACTCGGCGCTGCCGCTGGCCATCCTGCAGATATGCGTCGTCGTCGTGCTAACCCGCGGGCTCGCCGTCCTCCTCCGACCGCTCCGGCAACCGCGCGTCATCGCCGAGATCATCGTGAGTCGTGGCCACAAATTTTCTGATACGTCGATTAGTTGTTGGATGTAGTTAATCAATTGCCTTTTGATTGATTGGCTTGAATTCAGGGTGGCATCCTGCTCGGTCCTTCCGCGCTTGGCCGCAGCAGCGCGTTCCTCAACACGGTGTTCCCCAAGGAGAGCCTCACGGTGCTGGACACCCTCGCTAACATTGGCCTCCTCTACTTCCTCTTCCTTGTCGGCCTCGAGCTCGACCTCCGCGCCATCCGCCGCACCGGCACCACCGCACTCGTCATCGCCGTCGCTGGCATCTCCCTGCCCTTCATCCTCGGCATCGGCACCTCCGTCGTGCTTCAGCACACCGTCGCCAGCGGCGTCGCCACGGGTCCTTTCCTCGTCTTCATGGGCGTCGCGCTCTCCATCACCGCCTTCCCCGTGCTGGCGCGCATCCTCGCCGAGCTCAAGCTCCTCACCACCGACCTCGGGCGCATGGCCATGTCCGCAGCGGCTGTAAATGACGTCGTTGCGTGGATACTTCTTGCCCTCGCCATTGCGCTGTCAGGCACCGGCTCACCCCTTGTCTCGGTTTGGGTGCTGCTCACCGGTGTCGGCTTCGTCCTTGCGGCGTTCTTCTTGCTCCGGCCATTGCTCGCATGGATGGCGCGGCGGTCCCCCGAGGGCGAGCCCGTGAAGGAGATTTACATCTGCGCGACCCTGGCCATCGTGCTCGCTGCTGGCTTCGCCACTGACACCATCGGCATCCACGCGCTCTTCGGTGCGTTCATTGTTGGCATCATCGTGCCCAAGGACGGGCCCTTCGCCGGCGTCCTCCTGGAGAAAGTGGAGGACCTCATCTCCGGCCTGTTCCTGCCGCTCTACTTCGTGTCCAGCGGCCTCAAGACAAACGTCATGACCATCAAAGGCGCCGACTCGTGGGCGCTCCTTGTGCTTGTCGTTGCGACGGCGTGCATAGGCAAGATAGGCGGCACGGTGATCGCGTCACTCCTTGTGCGCGTCCCGTTACGAGAGGCGCTGACGCTGGGGTTCCTGATGAACACCAAGGGTCTCGTCGAGCTCATCGTGCTCAACATCGGCAAGGACCGGCACGTCCTCAACGACGAGACCTTCGCCATCCTTGTCCTCATGGCGCTCATCACCACCTTCATTACCACGCCTGTCGTCATGGCCATCTACAAGCCGGCGCGGCGGGGTCCGACATACAAGAATCGTGCCGTCCAGCGTGGGAACCCTGAGGACGAGCTCCGCATGCTGGCGTGTTTCCACAGCACGCGGAACATCCCTACCATGATCAACCTCATGGAGTCGTCGCGCGGCACGCGGCGGCGCGGCATCACCGTCTACGCCATGCACCTCGTCGAGCTCTCGGAGCGGTCGTCCGCCATATCCATGGTCCACAAGGCGCGGCGCAACGGCATGCCGTTCTGGAACAAGCGGCGCAATGGCGACGGCGACGGAGACCAGCTTGTCGTCGCCTTCGAGACGTACCAGCAGCTGAGCCACGTGTCCATCCGCGCCATGACGGCCATCTCCGACCTACACACGATCCACGAGGACGTCGTCACCAGTGCGCACCAGAAGCGCGCCGCGCTCATCGTGCTCCCCTTCCACAAACTCCACCAGATGGACGGCCATATGGAGTCCCTCGGCGACGAGTACCAGCACATCAACCAGCGAGTGCTCCGCCACGCGCCGTGTTCCGTTGCCATCCTCGTCGACCGTGGCCTTGGCGGTGCCGCGCAGGTGGCCGCCAGCGACGTCTCCTACACCATCGCCGTTCTCTTCTTCGGCGGCCGCGACGACCGCGAGGCCCTGGCCTACGGAACGCGCATGGTCGAGCACCCCGGCATCGCGCTCCACGTGCTACGATTCCTACAGCAGTTCGGCGCGAACGGCAACGACAGCGCCGCCGATAACGCGTTCCTGACGGACTTCCGCGCCAAGGTGGCCGACGGGAACGAGTCCGTCCAGTACGAGGAAAAAGCGGTCGGTGGGAAGGCGGATGTCCTTGAGGCGATCAAGACGGTGGGACGGTGTAACCTCTTCCTTGTAGGACAAGGGGCTCCGTGCGTGCCACTGGCTGACCGAAGCACGGACTGCCCGGAGCTCGGGCCGGTGGGGAGCTACCTGGCGCTGCCTGAGTTCTCAACGGTGGCGTCAGTGCTGGTGATGAAGCAGTATGACCCGACGGCGGAGCACTACGACCTCGTCGAGGAGGTGGCTGACATCGCGGTGGACGTCGACACGCCGGGCCGCAAGGGAGGGAGCTTTCGTGGAGGGTGATGCATGCATACCGTAGACGTATTACACATGCCAATACAGCAAGACTAATACACCGTGTAATCTGATAGAGGTGTAACCATGGAAAACAATTTCGTTTCGAAATTTATTTTGGAGGGGAACGAAATTACCGAAATTTTGGAATTTCAGTGAGATTTCAAACTGGCGCTTGAAATTTGGACGAACTGAAATTTTGTCCAAATACAAATGTTGCCGAATTTTAGGACGTAATTTGTCCAAATTCAAATGTTTCCAATTTTTTTGAACGAATCATATTTATTTCGGAGGGTAACAAAATTACCCAAATTTCGGCTTTCCATGGGTGTAACTTGTTGGAAATATGCGGTATGGCTAATTCTCAATTGGCTGAAAAATTCTTAAATCTTAGTCCATTTCAGAGCCGTTGGATGCTCTTTAAGATCTGTGCATTGTGCGTTGTTTTTTCGGGCTTGTTTGTTCCAATTGGGTGTGTTTTTGTCCCCAAACCCAGTTTGCAACACATTGAACCTGTTAGGACAGATCTAGGTGTCTCCGTTTGGAATTCTTTGTGCATTACTGTCACTACATGTGTCGAATCCTGGGCTTTGAATACCCGAAGCTCTCATGTGTGTACCGTATTAGTCCTATTATCGGTGGCTAGTACACATATCCACAACATTAATATTCATATCCATACATAACATACATACAACATGAAACAAATAGGGTACTTAAACTTAAACGTTTGCGTAACAAGTTTACATTACACGGCCGACTGGCCAAATTAAAGAGCAAGTATCAAATATAGCAGCGGAAACATAGCAATTAAAACTCAAAACTCCAGCAGTGTGCCTATCTATACCCTTAGGCAATCGACAAGGATAAGACACTAGCAAGACCCGTCCCCGTACCCTTTGGTACTGGGAGCGAAGAAAGCGTCGTCTGGAATCGGCTCATCCATATACTCTCAACAATAATTTAAGCAAGATTGAATATATTTTGTACCTAGCAAGACTTGTAGTGTATCGCAATATAATATAAATGCATGGCTATCAAAGAATGAGGCTCTACTCTACAAGTTATTTTCAACATCAAGCAAGTTTTGTTTGCAATATTGATATGAAATAATTTGCAACGAAAAGTTTTATAGAGCAACGGACAAATAATGAAATAACAAGTATGTAACTTAACAATAGTAAATCACAACCCTCCTCAGCTGCATCGTCATTTCATTCTCAGCCAAAGACATGGCACTCAGATAAATAACATCAAAATCATCCCATCATTTCCCAAACAAGACCGTTTTTGCAAAAGTAGAGACTATACCCGATGTGACTGCACCAAGCACACTCATGACCGCGAGTACGACTATTTGAATAGATTTACACTCTGTAGAGGTGTACAACTTTACCCACAGTATATGAGCTCTCTAGTTTGTTCAGTATTCGTCGATACCACCACACACAACATGACAGTATGCAGTCTAGAGTTCGTAACGAAGTCTTTACATCACCTAATCCTAATCTTGCACGAGCCCAGTGAATGGTACACCCTCACATCACCCGGGTTCCTCCCTTTTAAGTGAAACATTCGCTGTTGTATCAGAAGGCTTTGGTCTCAATGCCTCGGTGAAGGGAGCCCCTTTGAACAACCTTTCTTGGATTGCTTGTACTACTGTGGCCTGCCAATGTACAAGACTAGTTCTAGATGACTTAATTAGCTAAAAGTTGTCCCATACCGGCACATGTGGTTATATGCTTAGGCTTAGATTGGTCGCATCGGCGTTTAGTCCTTAATCAACCCGGGTGAGGATCTCCCCTTATCTACATGCGAGATACACTGTCGAGACCTAAATACACAAATCTGGACTATCTGTGTATACTGCACTCGTTTAGGATCACGCTAGTGCCCACAGTGGTAACATCGATGAAATATTATTTCCATATGTAAAGATAACTAAAAAATAGGCAAACAACAATAATAATCAGAGTAATGACCTTAAGGTCAAAACTTACATTTAATGCCTCATAAGGCAAATATCTCAATTAAGCTGTAGCAGAAGGAAACATAATAACTTTAGTGAAGCCCATCCATAAGCCCACAGACAATCGACTTGGGTAGCGTTACCTAGTTCTCCACGATCCTTGAGGTGGAACTTGTTAATCAACGATGAACTCGTGTAGTCTTCATCAACTAGAAAATATTGTTTATAGCAAGTTGATACATAGAGTACTCAGCAAGTTGCACCACAGAATGTAATTATAGATGATGGCTTATTCCAAAGGATATGGCATCTATGGTTATTTTGCTAAAAGCAACAGTTATAGTTGAATAGGAATAATAACTTGAAAGCTTAATTGAAAACAAATAACAGTAGTGTCGGTGATCTAGAACTGATCTTATGTATAATTGTTTGATTCGGGGGGTCTCCTAGATAAGAATCATGCAGAGCATGACACGGGGATTTCATACAGGTTCAGGCTTTGTAACATCCCAAACAATGGTTTCTGTTTCAAATGTATGAAAATGAGAAGAAATAAAAACTTTTCATGTATCATGTTGTCTGTCATAGTGAAAGGACCAGACAGTAAATAGGAGGGACCCCCAGCACTGGAGCGAGAGGGCAAAGGGTCCCAAGTGAGGGGTTCCAGCTAAAAGCGTACTTGTGTTAATTGCCAGAAATTTTTTATCCATCCCTTACATGAAGGGGAAGGAGGCTATTTATAGCCTGTCAAACTGGGTACATGAAATTACACATACACCCCTACGAAGGTACAACCATCATAGGGGTAACATGGGTTTTTCCTAGCCTATGTGTAGCTCTCAGCGCGTGGTAGACCCTCCTAGTCCTGGTCCACCCGGGTAATGAACCTAGTCCACCTTTCTTGCGCCTTTGTGCTCCTTCAAGGGAGGTCGCGAGGCCCCTCCGGGGCCCCTCCTTCGGGGAGTCTGCGGGACCCCCTTGGAGGGTCTTTGAGGACCCTTCGGGGGCTTTCGGGGACGCCTTCGAGGCCCCTCCGAAGGTCATCTTCGGGACCACCTTCGGGGCCGCCAGAAACACCTTCGGGGCCCTCGGGGACCCCTTCGAAGCCCCTCCGAAGGCCATCTTCGGGACCACCTTCGGGATTACCTCCGGGGCCTTCTGAAGCACCGTCGGGTTCTTCGGGGACCCCTTGCTGCACTGCTTGTGCCGTGGGGCCGGTGGGCCGCCCCTACGACAAGCCCCTCGTGGTTGAGGTCCTACTTCGCCATGGCTGAAACCGCGTCGTTCTCCCGGAGGGTCCAAGCACACCATCCCCTTCGGCTTGGTGAAGCGTCTCTTGGAAGTGGTCGCGGAGGTGATGTGTTGTTGGAGGATACCGTCTTCTAGGGCACCGTGCGCCATTAGGGCGCACCCGCCGCCATTGGGTGGTGCGCTCCATGGGTGGTTGTGCGCCATAAAAGCGCACATTGCCGCCACCTGGGTTCCACGCCGTCGTTGGGTTGTGTCTTGCCAGAATGGGTGTCGAAGCTTGTAGAGGGTGGTTGCTGTGAGCACCCGGATTTATTAAGCTCATAATACTTAGTCATCCAATTGATCCTAGTATTATCAACCAAATAAACCCAGTCTCGAGAGATGTATACTCCCCAAAATGCAGTATACATACCTCACAACAAAAGAGTGTATCAATTCCATACAACACATAGTACAAAAGCAACAAACCAGAAGTTAGTATTAATAAGGAATAGGTTATTACAAAAGAGGGGCCTTCTGGCCAAATAACAACAAGTACTACAAGATAACATCGGAAGTAAAAGCGCCATAAAGATGGCTATAACACAAAGCCAATCAGTGTGCCTTAACCCCTAGGCATCTGACCGGACCGCCAAGCTAGTCGTCGAAGAAGCTGCAACACGTAGCACAAAAGAGAGGCTCTAGGAGCTCCCTTCTTCCTCTGCAACAAAAGCCACAAAATACCACAACCACGGCGCGATGAGTACATAAAGTACTCCGCAAGACTTACGTGTGAGATAACAGAACTATAAATAGCTACATGCAAGCTTTATTTAAGTGGATGAGGCTTTGGACTCATTTTAGCATAAAGCAAGTTTCATTTGCAATAACATAATAGATTGAAGGCAATTTGGCAAAGCATTTTAATTGTTGAAATAACAACGAGATAGTAACATAGTAACAACAACAAGAACAACCTGGAAGTGACTAACCCAAGTCACCACAACAATAGCATGAACTCCCCGTTCATACCAACCATGTCAATTTTTAATTAAATGGTTGAGACTAGTTCTTGAACGACCTTACCAAGCATGTCCATAACCTAGGACGAGGCTATTCGAATAGTTTTATCCCTGCAGGGGTGTACCAATGTACCCACACGTCAGACCGCCTTTCCTTAAAGCACACTACCTTTGGTATGCCGGCACGGCTAAGTCCTACGAGACATTTCCAATGGACGATGCTAATTACGAGCCGCTTCCCACGGGGACAAGGACACATTAGACAGCCTAACCGGTCTGCTAATGCTCCCTCCCAACACCACACACACACATTATTAAAACATACCCACCGACCAGCTCATAATTAACACCTTCCAAAGTACTTAATCAAGAGAGGTCCCATATCCCCCTCGTGTGGTTAGCACGTAAAAGCGCTTTGGCTTAGTGACCCAAGTACTCGGTCCTTAGGGACCCAGCATACCACCATATTCCAAAACCGCACCATCCATCCAATATGCCCAAGTCTAAATCAATCTTTTATTTTCAGTTTTTGATTTTACAAATTAATCAAAGCACAAGTGCTGGACATATAGGAGTAATAATCAGTTTTGAGTGATCAAGACCATCGACTAAGTCGATGATCGCCCATTACTACCGTTACTAAGCATGTCTAAGCAGTAGAAAACGCAACTACTAAGTGATAAGAGCTCATCCAACGAGCTCAAACCACAGCAAATAACCTAGGCTCATTGGTAGTAGAGGATAAACAACTCCTACGGATTATGCAACTATAGGATTACTAGTGACATTTAACACAAAGTAGCATGCATACATAGAAGTAAAACAATATATTAACCTTTAAAGTAATGGGACGTTAGAGGGGATATGATCAAACTGCTTGCCTTGTTGCTGTTGCTCAAGTTGTGGCAGAGGGTCACTCTCGGGATTACCACAAATGTCGAAACCTAACGGAAAAGCGATAAAGAACCGATAAGAACGACGAAAGCAATCAAGGACAGCACAGCAAACGAACTCCAAATACTCTGAAATTTCTACAGCAGCAGGAGGATGATTTTTAGGGAATTTTGCAACAAGAACCAATTGATTTGGATTCTCAATGCAAAAGTTATGAGCAAAACAATTCTGCTCAGCCCCTAAAACACCAAACTGCACTATTCACTAATTTAATTAAGAGGCAACATTTTCTAGAATGGTGGTGATACTGAGATTTTTACTGTAAAACCAGCACCTCATGAGATGAATAACACAATTGAGTTCATCCCATTTGGAGCTATATTGCACTTTCTACAATTTTTCAAAAACAAGAACTTGAACAAAATTATAATGCACAAGTCCTCATTTTTATAACAGCAACATGCATAAAACTAATTTTCACAGGAGTTCATTAATAGAGGAAACCAACAAAGTTGGTCACTCAAAAATAATCTACAGAGCATTAGTTATGTATTTTACAAGTTAAGCATTAATTTGAGTGTATATTTAAAGTGAGTTTTAAAATCTAATGGCAAAACAGTGCTCAAGCTGAACTCAACTTACAATCATTTTAGGATTAAAGTCAAGTTCAAGACAGAGCTAACACAATTTGAATGACCTCATTTGGATTTAGAACGAATTAGATATGAAATTTTGAAGTTATTACCTTTTTCAGTTGGCTAAAATAACAGTTCACTTGAAGTTCTAAAAATCAGAAATACAAGGGAGGACGTGAGCCACAGATCTTAGATCTAACGGCTCGAGACCTCCCAGTGAACAAAGACACACGTGCTCACGAGGTCCAGAGGTCATGGACCTCCTAGCAGCGCGCATGTGCGAGGTGAGGGGAGGTCGTGGCCGTAGATGGGGAATCCAACGGACCACAACGATGGGGGGAGGTCCGGGACGGACCAGATCTAACGAGGGAGGTCCTGAACGGCTGAGATCTTTCAAAGGAAGATCTAAACTACCAAGATCTCCCCAAGGAAGATCTACATCGTTAAGACCTCACAAGGGAGGTCCTGGACGGTCCAGATGTTCCAAGGGAGGTCCTTGATGGTTCAGATCGTCTGAGGGAGGACCTTGACGGTCAAGATCTACCCGGGGAGGTCATGAGCAGCTGAGATGACCTAGGGGAGGTCCTAACGTCACAGACCTCTAGGGAGGTCTGGACGGCCATGATCGCACAAGGGGAGGTCTTGGACGCTCCAGATCTCCTCAGAGGAGGTCATGGATGTCCCAGAGCTCGCGACCACGTGCTTGCGAGCACGCACGTGCTTAGTCATGAGATAAATGCGCGCGGGACAACGAGGAGGTCCGCGCGCGGGAGGTCTTAAATGCGCGCAAGGGGAGGATTAAATGCAGTTAAGACATGCCAATGATTTCAATGATTTGAGCACTTGATTAGTGCATTTAACGCGAGAAATCTCTGTCCTAAAAACGACAATGGCGCCACTGCCTTGTCCGACAAAGACCCGGGTTTGAAGAGATGGTCCTCGCCGGCGATGTAGGGCTCGCCGGCGACATCCAATGGTACCACTGAGTGCACAATAACTTTGCGCACCCAGTGGACCTCCTCTCAACGGCGGCGACGGCCTTAAACGCCGGCGAGCCGGAGAGGACAACGAAGGCACCACACGGCAAAATCCAAAATGCGAAATAAAGCTCCGCGACATCCAATCAAGCGTGTGCCCAAATAAAAGCTCCGCAACCTCATACATGCGGGTGCCCAGCGCTAAAGGACTATCAGGAAGTACCTGGAGGTCCTGAAGGTGCCGGGGAGGTCGAGGATGGTGATGGGCTGAGTTGGAGAAGATGGGAAACTCTGCTGCTCAAGACCAAGCTCCAACTCCATGCTTCAAGCTCCACTAGCCCCTCTTGAAAAGGTCAACCTAACAACGAGTTAGGTTCAACTCAGGAGATTTTGGGGGAGCTTAATTGAGCAAGAGGTTGAGAGGGAGCCACTGGAGCAAGCCTTCACCAAGGGCTCCAAGCTTCTCGACAACCATGCCAAGAGGGAGGTCAAGGAGGTAGGAGCTCACCAAGCACGGACATGGCAAGCTCCAAGTGTGTAAAAGAAGCCAAAGGAGAGCTCGAGGGAACTTATACCAATGGCACAGAGGTCTGCAGACCATGGGTTAAGCTCATGGTGAGCTTAGCCCATGGGGAGGTCCATGGGAGGTCCTGAGCTTGGACACGATTGATGGGACAGGGTAGGTTGAGACAGGGCGTGGCCTAGGTGCAGAAAGGGCTGACATGCATTTAATGCTTGCAGGCCAGAGCCGTTGGAAATGACAGGGCTCTGACTTTGCCCACTGCCACGGCCTGCACGCGTGCCCAAGGTAGAAGAAGAACAGGACCTCACATCCACCGCTGGATCGAGTGGATGGGGAGGTCCCGCCCCTCGGATGCAATTTTTGAACCGTTCGCCTAAATGATCGGGAGGAGGTCCCAGCCACACGATCAAGGGTGGGGAGGTCATGGCCTCACGATTTCCTTAATGTGTATGCGCGCGTGGGAAAATGGGACAGGAGGTCCAAAGCGTTGGATCTCAATCCAACGGTGCGGACCTCCGTGAGGTCTTAACCGCATTACCTAACTTCGAACTCGAGGGGAGGTCATGGCCTTTGGATTTAAATCCAAGGGCTACGACCTCACGTGCGCGGGGAGGTCTGATGCGCACGAGGTAAGGAGGAGGTCGTGACCGTGGATTTTGAATCCAACGGTGCACAACATGAGACGGGGGAGGTCTTGTGCGCTGGATATTTTGAGGGGAGGTCATGGGCTGTTGGATCTGATCCAACGGCTACGACCTCGTTTAGGTGGGAGGTTTGCTTAGTTTAACAGTGAGGGGAGGTCGTGGCCTTTGGATTGAATCCAACGGCTACGATCTCAACAAGGTGGGAGGACCTCACGCTAGATAACGAAGGAGAGGTCAGGGCCGTGGATTTTGATCCAGCGGCCAAGACCTGATGAGGTGGGGAGGTCCTGGCGGTGATGGTTTAGGAGGAGGTCGTGGCTGTAGGATTTGAATCCAACGGCTACGACCTCATCAAGGTGGAAATGGAGGTCTGATGAGCCCGGACTTGGTTGGGTTCAAACCAAAATGAAAAGGTGGCTCAGCCCAAGCAACAGTGCATGTTGAAATGAGTTATAAAACAGCTGAGACTTTGAAACATTGTTTGGGATAGCAAAACCACTCCAAAAATTATGCAATTTTAACTGGAGCTTGCTGACATTAAGATTAACCTTACATAAAATTTCCAGAGGTCATTATGCAATGCATTTTTCTCAGGAAATTCACGAAGGTTGTTCAAGGATTTGGTTTACCTCCAAAATTTATCAACAAGTGTTATAACTCATGATATTTTTCAGAGGGGTCCCATCTCAGTTTTAGGACCAAGGAAAACATTTCCAAATGTTTGGCACAAGATTTAAGATAATTGGAAAAGGAGTTTGACTTTTGGTCAACAAGAGCTTTGTGTTTTTGGATTACACAACTCTTGGACCAGGATCATAGGAGAGATTAGGGGTTTTAAAGATGTGAGAAAAAGTTTTAATTTCTACACATATAATTATACTTGAACAAACCCTGTTTATACAGTTGGGATGTTACAAAATCTTCCCCCCTTACAAAAATCTCGTCCCGAGATTTGGCTCTCTCGGTAAAGAAAGATGGATAGTCCGCACGCAGACGATCTTCTCTTTCCCAAGTAGCCTCATCCTCAGAATGGTTCGACCACTGAACTTTAAGGAACTTGATGGTCTTATTCCTTGTCCTTCGCTCGGACTCATCGAGTCTGTGAACAGGTGCTCGCGATAGGTCAAATCTTCCCGACATCGAGAGTTTCCAACGGAGCTTCCTCGCTTGGAACACGGAGGCACTTCTTAAGCCGGGACACATGGAAAACATCATGTACCCCCGTGCAGCCGGCAACTCCAACTTATAGGCAACAGCTCCTTCTTCTCGATAATGCGGTAGGGACCGACATATCGAGGAGCCAACTTGCCCTTGACGCCAAACGTTGATGGCCCTTCAAAGGAGAGACTTTGAGATAAACAAAGTCATTAGGCTCAAAACGCAACTCACGCCGACGGCGATCCACATAGCTCTTTTGCTCGATTGAGCGTGCATAGCAAACGCCACGAATAAGCCGGACTTGGCGCCGGCCTCATTGATTGAGTCCGGCCAAAGAGAGGTCTTTCACCGGTCTCGACCAGTTCAACGGGTCCTACACTTTCTCCGCACAAGGCCTCGAAGGTGCCATGCCGAGACCGCCTTTGAAGTCGTTGTTATAAGAAAACTTGGCGAATGGCAAGCATTTCTCCCAATGCTTCCCATAGGAAAGGACACAAGCACGAAGCATGTCTTCCAAAACTTGGTTGACCCTCTCGGTCTGACCATCAGTTTGGGGGTGAAATGCCGTGCTAAAGGTAAGACGGTGCCCATGGCCTCTTGCAAGCTATGCCAAAAACGAGACGTGAAAAGGGATCCACGATCCGACACAATCGTCTTCGGCACACCGTGCAAACTCACGATGCGGGCGATATAGAGTTCCGCCAAAAGACCTACCCGAAGGTCAGTCTTGACGGGAAGGAAATGTGCCACCTTAGTCAATCGATCGATGACGACCCAAATGGCATCATTCTTCTTCGGGACGGGTAGACCGTGATGAAATCCATTCGATCGAATCCCACTTCCACTCGAGAACCGGCAAAGGTGAAGCGATCTGCCGACGCCGATGCTCGGCCTTGACACGATGACATACGTCCGACTCTTCGAACGAACTTCGCGATCTCCCTCTTCATTCGGGTCCACCAAAATCCCTGGCGGAGATCTTGATACATCTTTGTGGCCCCGGGATGAATGGATAAAGGCGAATCATGGGCTTCGCGGAGGATCAACTTCCGCAACTCCATGTCCTTTTTTACCACAAGGCGTTGCCCGAACCTCACAACACCATGCTCATCCTCAGAAAAGCACTTGGTTGTTCCGTTCTTGACATTCTCCTTGATGTGGCTCACTCCAACATCCGACTACTGAGCGGACTTGATCCGATCCACCAAGGTTGGTTGCACAACCAAGGCAGCGAGGGAACCATGCTCAACTAAACTCAAGTTGAGACGCTGAAATTCTTCCAGAAGAGCGGGCTGAATCTCCTTGGACAACAAGGCATTGCAATGCGCTTTGCGACTAAGCGCATCGGCAACGACATTAGCCTTGCCCGGATGGTAGTGAATACCCATATCATAATCTTTGATCAACTCCAACCATCTCCTTTGCCTGAGGTTTAGATCTGGCTGGGTGAACAAATACTTAAGGCTTTTGTGATCCGAATACACTTCACAACGATTACCGATTAGGTAATGCCGCCAAATCTTAAGTGCATGAATCACAGCAGCCAACTCCAAATCATGGGTAGGATAGTTGAGTTCATGAGGTCTCAATTGCCTTGATGCATAGGCCACTACCTTGCCTTCTTGCATAAGGACACAACCGAGGCCTCGACGAGAAGCATCGCAAAAGATATCGAAGCTTCGATGGATATCGGGAAGAACGAGAACGGGAGCGGTGGTCAAACGCTTTTTGAGTATTTGGAAACTTCCCTCACACTCAGCGGACCACACAAACTTCTTGTCCTTCTTGAGCAACTCCGTCATCGGCTTCGTGATCTTGGAGAAGTTCTCGATAAAGCGACGATAATATCCCGCTAAACCGAGAAAACTCCGTACATCGGTGACCGAAGCAGGCTGACTCCATGAAAGAACATCGCTGACCTTGCTAGGGTCAACGGCTATGCCTCCTGCTGAAAGAACGTGGCCTAAGAAAGACACTTCCTTCAACCAGAATGCACACTTGCTGAACTTCGCGTACAGCTGGTGCTCACGCAGCTTGCCTAACACCAACTTCAGATGCTCGACATGTTCCTCATCGTTCTTGGAGTAGATAAGAATATCATCGATGAAGACCACGACAAACTTATCCAAATACTCCATGAATACCGAATTCATGAGGTTCATGAACAAGGCAGAGCATTGGTTAAGCGAATGACATGACAAAGGTACTCATACAAGCCGTAGCGAGTAGAGAACGCCGTTTTGGAATATCCTCGGTCGAATCCAACTCGATGATATCCCACTCTCAAATCAATCTTGGAGAAAACTCGAGCTCCAGTTAATTGATCGAAGAGATCATCAATGCGGGCAATGGATACTTGTTCTTCTATCATCACTTCATTAAGTGGGCGTAATCGACGACATATCGCAAAAATACCGCCCTTCTTCTTTCACGAAGATTACCGGACAACCCCAAGGAGATGAGCTAGGCGAATGAAACCCTTCTCTTGCAGCTCACTTAATCTTTTCAACTCCACCAACTCGCTCGGTGGCATCCGATAAGGCCTCTTTGAGATAGGGGCGTTAGCGGGAGCCAACTCAATGACAAACTCGAGGTCTCAAACGGGTGGCATCCCTGGAAGATCTGCGGGAAAGACATCAACGAAGTCACAAACTGCTGGGACTTCGCTAATATCTAGAGCGGGCTTCGCTGCCGCCAAGAGATGCGGACCTAGCGACCGGCCGAAAGCTTAACCTCGCCGCCGGAGGGACTAGATAGAGAGATGAGCTTCCTGGCGCAATCGATTTGCCCCATGTGCTGGGACAACCAATCCATGCCAAGAATCACATCAAGACTCGCTGAATGGAGAAGGATAAGGTTTGCTAAGAACCCTACGCCTTCGATCTCGATAGGAACATCCCTACACTCAGATTCAGCTCTCAACTCCGAACCAGGAGAGCGAATGAGTAGCGGGACCGACAATGGAGAGAAAAGAAGCTCTCCAACAGCGGCAAAAGACTCAGAAACAAAGGAATGAGATGCTCCTGAATCAAACAAGACAGTAGCAGGGTGAGAGTTAACAGAAAGTGTACCTAGCACGACGTCGGGTGCCTCCTGAGCCTCCTCTGCGGTGACGGCGTTGACGCGACCACTTCCCACGCCTTGGGTAGCCGGGACGATCTTCTGGTCCTGAGATGCACCACCTCCTGGCCCGCGTCCTCCATTAGGACGAGGGGCTGCTCCTGTCTTCTTAGGGCATTGGTTCGCATAATGCCCCTTCTGGTTGCAAGAGAAGCATGTGACCCCGGCAACCGGGTTGCGGGGCCGTCACGACTCGCAGTGCACGGATCGAGACACGGCTGCGATGAACGAGAACAGGGGTAACCTCGAGGGTGCCAAGACTTGACCGGTACTTCGAGACCGCCTCAAGCGGGGCGGAGGAATTGGCCTCGATGACTTATGGGCCTCCCACTTGCGCTATGGAGTCCATAAGCTCTCGAGCCGCATGCTCGCCGACGATGGCCTTGTCGACCAAGGTCCGGAAATCGAAAGTCGACAATGGATAGCTTGTCCTTCACTCCTCGGACAAGCCACGCTGAACTTGGCACGCTTAGCCATATCGGTGGCCACATCCTCGGGAGCATAACGAGCTAGATGGTTAAACTCAGAGACATACTCCATGATCGAAGCTACGCCTTGCTTGAGCGCAAGAAACTCCCGCTTCTTGATCTCCATCAAGCCGGCAGGATGTGAGCCCGACGGAAGGCAAGACTGAAACTCCTCCCAAGAAACGGTGTGGTTCGGGCTGCATGGCGAGAAAGTTCTCCCACCATGACAAAGCTGCACCCTCCACCGGTGCGATGCAAACAGCGCCTTCTCGTGCTCCCGCACCATCGGCGATCTTGAGCTTCCGCCAACCAAACGGCCAATCGCTCAGATCGAGCGGGTCCTCGACACAGGAAAGGTAGGGGCTGAGTACGAAGAAACTCTGCGAGTCCTCCACGCGGTGATGGGCGCCTTGCCCAAATCTCAAGCTCCGGTAAGTGCGGTGGTGTTGCGCGATGACGCCCATAGAAACTCTCTGTCATCCGCGCGTTGCGCCGATCCAAGAAGAACCTCGCCATGGTCGGAGGAGGAGGAAGCTCTCGTCCGGACCAGTGATCGCCTTGGCCGCTACGAAAAGGTCCGCCATCCTGTTACAAGAAATTTTGGTTAGCAACTAGACTCGAAAAACAAAGCCTTTAAAAGAAGCAAAAGCGATCGACTAGGGGAATGGAATATCACCCTAAACGAAAGCCAAAACAGCGAGTAAATCAACTTTAGGAGCTTCTAAAAGACTCCAAAAATAGCCAAGAAACACCAAAAGCAAGGCTCAACTTCTCAACTCAACTAACCCGTATTGAATGAACGAGTAATTGATCGAGAAGATTAAAAATCAGATTGTAAGATGAGATCTAAAACTACTAGAGAGCAAGGTTAATGCAGCGAAATAAGTGTTAGATACTTAGCTAACTAGTATCACATCTTACCCTTTTATTCCCACAAGTTTTAGTTGATTTAACCTCTCATTTTCTACCCTAATTCCTGACTTGTGCTTGCTGCCCTGAAATACTTGTTGGCTGTCCAAAAATCCCAGATTTGTATTTCGGCTCCAAACACTTCTATTCTTCACCAAAAGGCAGCCAAGATTTCAATTTAGGACTCTCATAAGTTATCCAAAACCCAATTAATCGATAACAACTATTTTGTAGAAGGGAAGAGAGGAAAACAACTTTTAAAACTTAAATTAGAGTGAGATGAGAAGAGAAAGCTAAGATAGATGAGGAGTAAAATGTGAGAGTTTTCTTAAGCTTTCAAAACTCATTTGATACTTTGAAATTAGGTTTTCAAAATACCCTAAAGACGACCAAGCTTATAAGCATTACGGTCGAACGGCTTTGATACCAACTTTTGAGCACCGGATTTATTAAGCTCATAATACTTAGTCATCCAATTGACCCTAGTATTATCAACCAAATAAACCAGCTCGAGAGATGTATACTCCCGAATGCAAGATACATACCTCACAACAAAAGAGTGTATCAATTCCATACAACACATAGTACAAAAGCAACAAACCAGAAGTTAGTATTAATAAGGAATAGGTTATTACAAAAGAGGGGCCTTCTAGCCAAATAACAATAAGTACTACAAGATAACAGCGGAAGCAAAAGCGCCATAAAGATGGCTATAACACAAAGCCAATCAGTGTGCCTTAACCCCTAGGCATCTGACCGGACCGCCAAGTTAGTCGTCGAAGAAGCTGCAACACGTAGCACAAAAGAGAGGCTCTAGGAGCTCCCCTTCTTCCTCTGCAACAAAAGCTACAAAAATGCCACAACCACGGGCAGATGAGTACATAAAGTACTCCGCAAGACTTACGTGTGAGATAACAGAACTATAAATAGCTACATGCAAGCTTTATTTAAGTGGATGAGGCTTTGGACTCATTTTAGCATAAAGCAAGTTTCATTTGCAATAACATAATAGATTGAAGGCAATTTGGCAAAGCATTTTAATTGTTGAAATAACAACGAGATAGTAACATAGTAACAACAACAAGAACAACCTGGAAGTGACTAACCCAAGTCACCACAACAATAGCATGAACTCCCCGTTCATACCAACCATGTCAATTTTTAATTAAATAGTTGAGACTAGTTCTTGAACGACCTTACCAAGCATGTCCATAACCTAGGATGAGGCTATTCGAATAGTTTTATCCTCATAGGGTGTACCAATGTACCCACACGCCGATCGCCTTTCCTTAAAGCACACTACCTTTGGTATGCCGCACGGCTAAGTCCTACGAGACATTTCCAATGGACGATGCTAATTACGAGCCGCTTCCCACGGGACAAGGACACATTAGACAGCCCTAACCGGTCCGGTAATGCTCCTCCCAACACCACACACACACATTATTAAAACATACCCACCGACCAGCTCATAATTAACACCTTCCAAAGTACTTAGTCAAGAGAGGTCCCATATCCCCTCGTGTGGTTAGCACGCAAAAGCGCTTGGCTTAGTGACCCAAGTACTCGGTCCTTAGGGACCCGCATACCACCACATTCCAAAAACCGCACCATCCATCCAATATGCCCAAGTCTAAATCAATCTTTTATTTTCAGTTTTGATTTTACAATTAATCAAAGCACAAGTGCTGGACATATAGGAGTAATAATCAGTTTTGAGTGATCAAGACCATCGACTAAGTCGATGATCGCCCATTACTACCGTTACTAAGCATGTCTAAGCAGTAGAAAACGCAACTACTAAGTGATAAGAGCTCATCCAACAAGCTCAAACCACAGCAAATAACCTAGGCTCATTGGTAGTAGAGGATAAACAACTCCTACGGATTATGCAACTATAGGATTACTAGCGACATTTAACACAAAGTAGCATGCATACATAGAAGTAAAACAATATATTAACCTTTAAAGTAATGGGACGTTAGAGGGGATATGATCAAACTGCTTGCCTTGTTGCTGTTGCTCAAGTTGTGGCAGAGGGTCACTCTCGGGATTACCACAAATGTCGAAACCTAACGGAAAAGCGATAAAGAACCGATAAGAACGACGAAAGCAATCAAGGACAGCACAGCAAACGAACTCCAAATACTCTGAAATTTGTACAGAAGCAGGAGGATGATTTTTAGGGAATTTTGCAACAAGAACCAATTGATTTGGATTCTCAATGCAAAAGTTATGAGCAAAACAATTCTGCTCAAATTTAAAAACACCAAACCGCACTATTCACTAATTTAATTAAGAGGCAACATTTTCTAGAATGGTGGTGATACTGAGATTTTTACTGTAAAACCAGCACCTCATGAGATGAATAACACAATTGAGTTCATCCCATTTGGAGCTATATTGCACTTTCTACAATTTTTCAAAAACAAGAACTTGAACAAAATTATAATGCACAAGTCCTCATTTTTATAACAGCAACATGCGCAAAACTAATTTTCACAGGGAGTTCATTAATAGAGGAAACCAACAAAGTTGGTCTCACTCAAAAATAATCTACAGAGCATTAGTTATGTATTTTACAAGTTAAGCATTAATTTGAGTGTATATTTAAAGTGAGTTTTAAAATCTAATGGCAAAACTGTGCTCTGAAGCTGAACTCAACTTACAATCATTTTAGGATTAAAGTCAAGTTCAAGACAGAGCTAACACAATTTGAATGACCTCATTTGGATTTAGAACGAATTAGATATGAAATTTTGAAGTTATTACCTTTTTCAGTTGGCTAAAATAACAGTTCACTTGAAGTTCTAAAAACCAGAAATACAAGGGAGGACGTGAGCCACAGATCTTAGATCTAACGGCTCAGACCTCCCAGGTGAACAGCACACACGTGCTCACGAGGTCCAGAGGTCATGGACCTCCTAGCAGCGCGCATGTGCGAGGTGAGGGGAGGTCGTGGCCGTAGATGGGGAATCCAACGGACCACAACGATGGGGGGAGGTCCGGGACGGACCAGATCTAACGAGGGAGGTCCTGAATGGCTGAGATCTTCCAAAGGAAGATCTAAACTACCAAGATATCCCCAAGGAAGATCTACATCGTTATGACCTCACAGGGGAGGTCCTGGACGGTCCAGATGTTCCAAGGGAGGTCCTTGATGGTTCAGATCGTCTGAGGGAGGACCTTGACGGTCAAGATCTACCCGGGGAGGTCATGAGCGGCTGAGATGACCTAGGGAGGTCCTAAGGGAGGTCCTAACGCCACTGCACCTCCGGAGGTCTGGACGGCCATGATCGCACAAGGGGAGGTCTTGGACGCTCCAGATCTCCTCAGAGGAGGTCATGGACGTCCCAGAGCTCGCGACCACGTGCTTGCGCGCATGCACGTGCTTGGTCATGAGATAAATGCGCGCGGGACAACGAGGAGGTCCGCGCGCGGGAGGTCTTAAATGCGCGCAAGGGGAGGATTAAATGCAGTTAAGACATGCCAATGATTTCAATGATTTGAGCACTTGATTAGTGCATTTAACGCGAGAAATCTCTGTCCTAAAAACGACAATGGCGCCACTGCCTTGTCCGACAAAGACCCGGGTTTGAAGAGATGGTCCTTGCCGGCGATGTTGGGCTCGCCGGCGACATCCAATGGTACCACTGAGTGCACAATAACTTTGCGCACCCAGTGGACCTCCTCTCAACGGCGGCGACGGCCTTAAATGCCGGCGAGCCGGAGAGGACAACGAAGGAACCACACGGCAAAATCCAAAATGCGAAATAAAGCTCCGCGACATCCAATCAAGCGTGTGCCCAAATAAAAGCTCCGCAACCTCATACATGCGGGTGCCCAGCGCTAAAGGACTATCAGGAAGTACCTGGAGGTCCTGAAGGTGCCGGGGAGGTCGAGGATGGTGATGGCCTGAGTTGGAGAAGATGGGAAACTCCGCTGCTCAAGACCAAGCTCCAACTCCAAGCTTCAAGCTCCACTAGCCCCTCCTGAAAAGGTCAACCTAACAACGAGTTAGGTTCAACTCAGGAGATTTTGGGGGAGCTTAATTGAGCAAGAGGTTGAGAGGGAGCCACTGGAGCAAGCCTTCACCAAGGGCTCCAAGCTTCTCGACAACGGCGCCAAGAGGGAGGTCAAGGAGGTAGGAGCTCACCAAGCACCTGCATGGCAAGCTCCAAGTGTGTAAAAGAAGCCAAAGGGGAGCTCGAGGAACTTATACCAATGGCACAGAGGTCTCAAGACTGTGGGTTAAGCTCATGGTGAGCTTAGCCCATGGGGAGGTCCATGGGAGGTCCCGAGCTTGGACACGATTGATGGGACAGGTAGGTTGAGACAGGCGTGGCCTAGGTGCGTAAAGGGCCGACATGCATTTAATGCTTGCAGGCGAGCCGCTGGAAATGACAGGCTTTGACTTTGCCCATCGCCACGGCTGCACGCGTGCCCAAGGTAGAAGAAGAACAGACCTCACATCCACCGTTGGATCGAGTGGATGGGGAGGTCCTGCCCTGATGCAATTTTTGAACCGTTACGCCTAAATGATCGGGAGGAGGTCCCACCACACGATCAAGGGTGGGAGGTCATGGCCTCACGATTTCCTTAATGTGTATGCGTGCGTGGGAAAATGGGACAGAGGTCCAAAGCGTTGGATCTCAATCCAGCAACTGCGGACCTCTGTGAGGTCTTAACCGCATTACCTAACTTCGAACTCGAGGGGAGGTCATGGCCTTTGGATTTAAATCCAAGGGCTACGACCTCACGCTTGCTGGGAGGTCTGATGCGCGAGGTAAGGAGGAGGTCGTGACTGTGGATTTTGAATCCAACGGTGCACAACATGAGACGGGGGAGGTCTTGTGCGCTGGATATTTTGAGGGGAGGTCGTGGGTCGTTGGATCTCGATCCAACGGCTACGACCTCGTTTAGGTGGGAGGTTTGCTTAGTTTAACAGTGAGGGGAGGTCGTGGCCTTTGGATTGAATCCAACGGCTACGATCTCAACAAGGTGGGAGGACCTCACGCTAGATAACGAAGGAGAGGTCAGGGCCGTGGATTTTGATCCAGCGGCCAAGACCTGATGAGGTGGGGAGGTCCTGGCGGTGATGGTTTAGGAGGAGGTCGTGGTCAGAGGATTTGAATCCAACGGCTACGACCTCATCAAGGTGGAAATGGAGGTCCGATGAGCCCGGACTTGGTTGGGTTCAACCCAAAATGAAAAGGTGGTTCAAATTTCAAGCAACAAAGGCATGTTGAAATGAGTTATAAAACAGCTGAGACTTTGAAACATTGTTTGGGATAGCAAAACCACTTCAAAAATTACGCAATTTTAACTGGAGCTTGCTGACATTAAGATTAACCTTACATAAAATTTCCAGAGGTCATTATGCAATGCATTTTTCTCAGGAAATTCACGAAGGTTGTTCAAGGATTTGGTTTACCTCCAAAATTTATCAACAAGTGTTACAACTCATGATATTTTTCAGAGGGGTCCCATCTCAGTTTTAGGACCAAGGAAAACATTTCCAAATGTTTGGCACAAGATTTAAGATAATTGGAAAAGGAGTTTGACTTTTGGTCAACAAGAGCTTTGTGTTTTTGGATTACACAACTCTTGGACCAGGATCACAGGAGAGATTAGGGGTTTTCAAGATGTGAGAAAAAGTTTTAATTTCTACACATATAATTATACTTGAACAAACCTTTTTTATACAGTTGGGATGTTACAGTTGCATGTGGCGCGCGCGGAGTGGCCCATGGCGCCTTGTTATCCTGTCACCGGTTCTGCCAACCTATAAATATGTGGCCTCCCCCCACTCCCGTCTATTCCCATTTTTCTGGTTTCCATTCTGCTGCGTTTTGTTGTTGCTGTGGTGCTTTGCTTCGTTCACGAGTGTCCACCCTGTGGCTTCGGGTATGGCAAAGCGGGGCACGGAAAATACTGGGGAAGCGGTGTATACGAGCGAGTTGGGGAGATCCACTATGACCGATCTTGTCCTCGGCACCCTCGTCGACGAGGGCAAATTGGAGAGCCTCGAGAAGGTCTGCGCCCTCGGGAAGGAGACCACCCCAGCTCCTCGGCCGGATGAGGCGGTGGTCTTCATCGCTTTCTTTGACACTAGCCTCCGTTTGCCATGCGTCACTGTGAGAACCAGAGATATTTAACTTGTAATACTTAACCATCAAATTGGTCCTAGCATTACAAATAAAATATCCCGATTCTCAGCGTATATGTACTTCCCCAGAATTGCAGTGCACATACTCCATACAAAAATTAAGCACCCATTCCATAAACAAGTCATTACATTACCAAGTCTACAAGATTACAACACAAGGACATACAAGTTCATATTACAAAAGAAGGGCCGACCGGCCAAAAGACAAGGTAAATAACTAAAGTAGCAGCGGAAACAAAGGCCATAAGATGGCGATAAACAAAAGCCAACCGGTTTGCCATTACCCACAAGGCAACCGACCGGGCCGCCAAGCTAGTTGTCCTACATGAAGTCGGTCTCACAATAGTCGATCCCTTGGGGATCAACCTCCTCTGCAACAATTAAATCAATGCAGCTGAGTACAAAGTTGTACTCGCAAGACTTACAAGCAAAAGAATATATAGATGCACTCTTGTGTCAAAGGAAGGTTGCTACACTAAGCAGTTTTCAGCATAAAGCAATTTTTCATTTGCAATAAGGTAATAGATTAAAGGCAATTTGACAAATCTGTTTTTATTTGATTAAATAATTGCAAGACAACAATTATAAGCATAATTAACATCCTAGAGGTGACATCCCAACAGCCACCACAGCATAGCACGAATTACCCATTCGTACCACCCGAACCCGAATTCAAGTTTTATCAAAAATGTTGTAGTCTAGTTCTCACGGGGCGTATCCAAGCGTGTCCATAACCTAGGACGAGGCTATTCGAATAGATTATACCCTGCAGGGGTGTACAACTTTACCCACATATCAGACCGCCTTTTCGCCAAGCTATTAGCACACTTCCTTTGGTATGCCGGCACGGCTAAGTCCTACGAGACGTTTTCCAAGGAAATGAGTTAATTAAGAGTCGCACGTATGGGGGTTAATCCTCCGGGGACCCGGGGGACCCACACGTTGTATCGGAGACATCGGTAGAGAGAGAACTTACCGATGCTCCTTCGGGTGTGGGAACTTAAAACCAGAACCCACCCCGCACATGCCCAACAACAATTGATAACCAAACATTTTTCTCATACATCCACCACCAGCGACTCATTAATTAACACCTCCCAAAGTACTAAGTCAAGAAAGGTTCCATATCCCCCTCATGTGGTTGCACGCAAATTGCTCGGTACGGTGGCGCAAGTAACTCGGTCCTTGTTGAATTGGGCACCATCCATTCACACCCGACAATCACACCATCAAACCAATGTGCCCAAGTCTAAAATATTTTATTTTCAGTTTTAGTTTTTCCAATTACAATTACATACATGAGTATCCTAACTCAAATAATTATAGTGATGATATAATGATCATCGCCGCGGCGATGATCCCCATTCTACCATTCTAAGCATTGCTAAGCATGACATCGCATAAACATAAGTAGACCATATAACATCCACCGAGCACTAACATCAGCGGGAATAATAACTTAGGGTTAGTGGCAAGGGATAAACATTTGCTACGGCTCATGCATCTACTAGGAATAACTACCTCTAACGAAAAATAATCATTCAAGTAGAACATGCATACATACAAGTTGAAAACAAGATATTTTGTAACGAAATTAATAGGATCAATATGATCAAAGGGGGGGGGGAGCTGCTTGCCTTTGCTTGTTGGTACTCTAGACATTCTCATGAACAACTTCGTCGCACTCCCGAATCATCGTCATCTATCGATAAGAATCGACAAAGCGAAAACACCAAATAAACACCAAAATTCCAAAGACTCCAAAAATTATGAAATTAATACAGAAGGTAGATTATGATTTTAGAAACAAAGGTCATTTGATTTGGAGTTGATTTGAATTAGTTATGAGTTATTGAAATTGAGACCATTTCAAAGTCTACTGTTGTTTGCTAACTAATACTTCAATCCCTAACTAATACTTTAATTCCTGCTGTAAGGTAAATTTTTACTCTTATAGATTGGAAGCTAATGGCTAGTCACTAAGAAGTTTACTTACTGATCTTCGCATTTAACAAGATTTTAGCTCCCTGTTCTTCTCCCAACTAGCCTTCTTCCTATATGCTCAGGTTACTACTCAAGCACCTACAACAGAAGGTTTTGAACTAAAATGCTATTATCAGATTTTTCTTTAAACCCTAACTTCCGAATGCTAACTTTAATTGAGTGACCTAACAAACAGAGTACAAACTAGCAATCGATCTACCTCTATTGTTTAATACTTCATCAAAAGGAAAAGGTTGCCTTCGATGGTTTCGAAATTTTCATCTCCACTTTGGTTTTTCGGACTTAAAAGCTATCGAAAACTAAATGACCAACTAACTACTGAGAAAAGGACGACTTTTAACTACTTGAATTGGTCAGGTTATTAGCCTTTTAATGAAGTCTGAAAAATTGTCGATTATTGTAACACCGATTTTCGAGCCTTTTGAAGATTTCAAAATAAAAAGAACCATTTTGTTTTGATGAGAATTCAAAGCTTAACTTGAAATTTCATAATGGATTTAAATTGACTAACTCAAACTTCAACTAAAATTCCTTAATGGTTTGTTGAGTTTGTTGGAGCTTTGGCGATCTTCCCCTTTTTCTGTGCTTGCTTTGCTCTCCTTTGGGCCAGACCTCCTTAAGGCTAACCCCCCCCCTAGGTGCTTGGACCTTCCCTGGTCCAAACCTCCCTCTTTGATTCTCCTTGGCTTAGACCTCCCTAGGTCTAAACCTCCCTCATGTTCTTTAGAACCCATTCTCCGTTTTGTTGAAACCTCCCTAGGTTCCCTTGGACTTCTCCTCGCTTTGATCTCTGAAATGTTTTCCTTCTGGAAAATTCATACTGCAGCAATCCGGTATTACCGCCACACGGTTGTAACACCCCGAATTTCAGAATCGGCATGTTAATATTTAATTTGGTGATATATTAAATTTTTGACTATATTTTAAAAAATTTCCAGTGTTTAATCAAAATGTTGTTTTTAAAATCAAATTGTTTGAAAAACTAAAATTAAAAATCTAATTATTTTGATTTTAGGTTTTCACATGCATCAGAAAAATCATGTCATTATGCATGCATTAGTACCGTCACTTTAGTTTTTAGTACGGCCGACTGCGGGCGAATCGCCTTGCATGTTCTTTCTTTTCCCAGTCATCTCCCTTTTTCCTTCCCTGCTAACTCCTTTCGCTTCTTTCCTTCTAATCTCCTCCAAAAACTCAAAACCAAGCCATGCATGTCATACCATCGCGATCGTTATCGCACGACCAATCCATTTCTGCAATTTGATTTCGCATGCATGGTAGTTTGAGCAAATTCAAAAAGAGAAAAAGAAATAGCAGATAAAACAACTGCGTGTTTATTCTTTTCCCTAACTTCTCTTTCGCAATCACAACCAAAAATCAAGAATCCGACGATGCATGTTATACCGTTGCGATCGTTGTCTCGAGAGCTTTCCAATTTGGTGGTTAGTTCGCACATGCAAGGTCGTTGGAGCGAGCCGGAGAAAAGGGGAAGAACTGTACTGCTATTCATCTGTCATGCCAATAGGAACTTCAAAGATTTTTAGAGAGCATCACACTTTGGATAAATTCCTGAAAATTTTACCTAAGCATCAACATTATGTCAGGAACCTTCCATAAAAATTTCGTGATTTTTGGAGCTAGAAAACTATGTCTAAAAATTACCAAACTCCCTGCTGCTTTTAGTTTTTCCCCAAACCGAATACTGTTCACTCGAATTTTATTTTCTACCCAGCCGAACACACACCTTTCTAATGCCATCTTTCCTTCTTTTTTTTAGTGCTCCCCACTGCCACCATTTCATTTCCCAACAAAGCTCTTCCACGCCATTTCCTTGTCCTCCATAGAACCAGCCAACTAAGAGCACTGCTAGCTAGTTCTTCTCACATGAGTTTAGTACATGCTCATTTTATTTTGCCCAGCCGAAGCTTATCTCCTCACTGACATCTCTCTTCTCTCAGCACACCACCACAACCACTCATCAATGTGTTCCTTGCATCTACACTGCCATTTCCCCAGCTCACTTCTACTCATTTCGAGCACCCCACTGTCATCACGTGCAGAACCAACCACACAACCACTTCATCCTCCTGCACACCTTTCTTCCTCCCTCAGCAAGCAGCCATTCTTCTCTCCAACAGCTCAACTTTCCACCTTCTCTCCTCTCAATGCCTAGCAAAAACTGAAAACCTCTTCATGCATGCTAGACCATTGAGTTCCCCATCACATGAGCATCCCATTCATGCAATTCTTTCGTGCATGCATGAACTTTGGAGCAAGTTTGAAGAAGGAGGGAGCTAGCAGTACATGCAGCGGCAAGGCAGCGGCGTGGAAGGAGTAGCAACGGCGTCAGCTAGCTATAGCGGCGTGCGGGCGGCCGAGAGCATCCCAGGCAGGCGGGCGGAGCTTGCTGCAGTAGCTCGGAGAAAGCTGCGCAGCAGCTAGCTTGGAGCAGTAGCAGTGGCATCAAGGTAGTGCAGCGGCTTGGCAGCATACGGGAGCTCTGGCTCCAAGCGGCGTGACGCCAAGCCCAGAGCAGCAGGGCACATGCTGTGCATGGCATGGAAACACGGCACGGCACCAGCTGTGTGCGGCCGGCCTGACTTGGAGCATCAGCGGCGAGTTCTTGGAGCGGGGCGGCATTGAGGCGAGGTGGCGGCGCTGTCCAGCGGAGCCGGCAGCGGCAGCTCCAAGCCCGGCAGCGGCAAGGTGGCGGCTCCAGGCGGCAATGGAGCAAGCACAAGCAGCCGCAGTGCAGCAGCATGCACGCATTCTCTTGTGAAGTGTGCGTGTATGTATGCTGCATGCGCATGTTCTTTTTGCTGCAGCTCCATGCGGCTTGGCAGCAGCTTGTGGCCGAGTCGAGGACGCGAGGCGGCGCGGCAACCATTGGTGCACCGCAGCGTCGCGGTGTCGGCAAGGGCGCAGCCCAGACGTGGCCGAGCCCGAGGCGGCTAAGGCATGGCCGGCGCTGTCCAGCGGCGCATCCGAATGCACGGCGAGGGCGATGGCGGTGCATGCGAAGTCCGGCGGTGGAGTCGTTGTCCAGTGAACGGCGGCTCTATTTGGCGGCGACAGCCATGCATACGCCAAGACTCGAGAGCAACGGCACCGGCGCGGAGCAGGACACGGATGTGGACAGCGGAGCTCGCTGCTGTTCGGTGGTACCGAGATGACGGGTGGACGCGAACGCACACGAGGATGAGATCGGCGACCACTACGGTGGATGTGGATGCGGAGCCGAGAAGACGTCGTCCGGTGATGATACGCACGCCTAGTGCCGTGGTAAAATCGTTAATATTATTTTGTTACCGCGCTACGATATTAGCCTTGCATGTTGCATATTAGTCATGTGCATGTCATCTACTTGTGCATGTTTAATTATAAAAATGAATTGGTAGCTTAAGACCGGTATAATTCTCCGGTTATGTCTTATTTTTGCGTAGGCGTGTTCATGTGATGTATGTCGGTAGATACGAATAATTTTATCGTCGTAGCGGAATATGTATCTTTTTGATCGGTGGATGCTAGATTAAATGTATAATTGGATTATTTAATCGGATGATATTATTTTGAAGTGGCATGGATGTTAGTAGTTATCTTTGGATAATACATTAATTGGAGATTTTTCTTCATGTTGAATTGGTAATTGTTGGAGTTAGGATGCGTAAGGATTTTATGACTTATTACTTGATGGATAACTCTTGTGAAGATATCTATGGAGATATGGAGGTTGAATCGGGCAATTTATTTAATCATGAGTAAATTGATGGGATGTCTTAAGTAATAGCTATGTAAGTCATTTATGCTAGATTTGGGTGATGGTAGAATGAATGATTTGATTTCGGATAACTAATTGGATTGCCATGCAATTAATAGATAAGTCTTATTGTGCCGAGTTGGTGAATTCTGTACCCTCTATTGGATTAGTAGATAAATGATTAATAGTCGATCGGTAAGGCGCATATGTGATTGGATTAGTAGTTGTCATACACGACTAGTCCGGTGAAATGGATGTAATTTGATTTATTAGTGAGCTATTAAATGTTGGATGTGATATTAAATTGTAAAGCTCATTAGGTATCGGTAAGTCAAATAAATCTCGATCGGTGGAAATTTTGATGTATACGAATGTAAATTGCCGAAGAAATACTAGTAGAGCTAGATAGTTAGTATTAGCTTAAATGATATATCAGAAAATGATTGATGGATTTAGTCATGGTAATATGCTTATCACTTGGTGAATTTCATATAACTACTAGATGGATTGTGTAGATGGAAGTCTATGAGTCCGGGAATTATTTGTTGGATTGACTACCTTGATTATGCCTTAGTGAAGGTTAGTATGGGATTTAGATCAAGATATGAGAATTTGATCAGCGAGTGTTATGCATGTGATGGGATTCAACACCAAGAATTGGTTAAGTAAATGATATTGAGAATGTTAGATTTGTCCGTAGATGTTTTACTTTAGGAATTAAATGGAAAATGAAAGGAAATACTTAGGCCTCATTTGTGGTGACAGATGCTAGGATAGCCTGTATGCAAAAAGTATTAAATGATTTGGAGAAATCCAGAATACAATTATTTATGCAATCGATATTCATTTAATTTCAAAATTTATAACTAGTGCAAGCCAACTCCAAATCAAGTGAAACCAAGTTTGATAATTTTATTTTTAAATGTATTTTAATTTGAAATAGCTTTGAAATATGTCTCTGCCACAGAGAATATAGTTTTTGGAAAGTGATCCAAAGTTGTTTTACTTTTGAATTAGAAAATGCTTTTAACTTTAAAAATTCATAACTAATTCATAAAAACTCCAAATGAGGTGAACCAAGTTATTTTGGTCTTATATTAATATTCCTATCCATCCATATAATCCTCATCCTCACCACTGCTCTGCAAATTTTGGCCAAATAATTATTTTCGGGTGAACAGTAACAGATTACAATTAAATTGGGATTTTTCTGAAAACTGATATTCAAACTGCTATAACTCTCACATACTAAATCCAAATAGAATAATTCTTTCACCTAAATTCATCTAAAATCATCATCTAGCTACTGTATAAAATTCATGCATTTTTGAGCACTTTGATTTTTCGGCTTTTCTCGATGTTTATTCGATATCGTCTTTCTATAGATTCCGAGTTGCCGGAAGTAAGTGAGTATGTAACCGAGAGTGAGCAAGTGAACTCCCTGAAAGGCAAGCATCATTTGAACTTTCTTTTGCATCATATTTGATCCCAGTTTTGTTAAGTTAGTGCAATGATAATTGCTTGCATGCTATTTTGGATAATGTCGCTATTTTTGTGATGTGTAGATTAGTTATCTCCTAATTCATTGAGGCTATACTTGAATTATTCCAGTACCACATGCTTAAGTTAGAATGGTTGAAATATATATTGTTCGGGTTTGCTTAGCCATGCAAGTCTAGAACCGGTAGTTGATTGTCGGAATAACCCGACAATTATGGGATAAACACAACTATCTTTATATACTTTTGTTTCAGATCTTCGTATCTGTTTTATGAGTCAAATTTTATAATTTTAAATAAGCTTTTGGTCTGGACAAGTGATGGTTAGTGATGGTGCCTTTGTGCACGAGATTGGGTAAGTGGTTGGCTTGTCTGGACAATTAAGGACCGAACTTTGGGTACCTACGGTTCAAGCAAAACTCGTGCTATCACACGCGGTGTATGGGCGCTGCTTAGTTAAGTAAGGGTTGGTATTGTTGAGTTGATGACTGGTGGTGTGAGGGCGATATCGTGTTCCATCGCATATACGTTCCATAAGGGTGCCGATTGCAATTCTTTATTGTGAGGGTGAGCCCTCTTTAAACTTTATTAATTGGGTTGGCATTTCCGGCACAACTTGCGTGCCGTTTAGATGTAGGAGGCTAGCCTACACCTAAGCCGGTTACGTCGCGTTTGGGCGAGTCAACTCAATGATATCAACTTGCTGAAAAATACTAAGTCTTGGTTTACCGGCCGCATACCATAGGAAGTATGCTATATTCGGAGGCATCTGGAGGCTTACGGGCTAATCAAGTCGTGTGGGTAAAGTAGTACACCCCTGCAGGGTATAAATCTATTCGAATAGCCGTGTCCACGGTTATGGACGACCGCTTGAGTTTGTGGCTGCTTATTGTTAGACTTGGAATTAAAATTGTGGTATAACTTGGTATCGTCATGAATGGGATGTTCATGCTTGTTGTTGTACCAAAGTGGACAGCCACTTTGGTATTTGTATGATTTATTTGTTATTCAATTTAGTACTTATCCACATGCTTTACTTCTACTTCAAATCTGATTTCAAAATGGCACTTGAAAAACTAGTATGTGTAGGTTGTAAATTGTTGCGTCTCTTTTGCAAAACTAAGCCAATATGAGCCATCCTTTGGAACAACCTCTAGCATGACTAATTTTTATTTGTGTAAGACTTGCAGTACCTTTGTACTCAACCCGTTGCTGCAATTTCAGGTGAGGAAGACTTTGAGCTCGTTGAGCTCGTTAGTGTCGATTTAGGCGACATTGACGAGTAGTGCTATCATTTAACTCCCAGTCGGTTGCCGATGGGTTATGGGGCATACCATGCTGGATATTTTGGTTTATTTACTTGCTTCCGCTGTTACTTTATGATCTTGTTTGAATTTGGCCGGTCGGCCACTTGTAATAGTTGTAAACTTGAACTATTATGTTGTATGTCTTTTGACCTATGAATGTATGAATGTTGTATGGATATGATCAATGCTATATGTGAGTTTGGGGCATGTTGGTCGCTGATCTTGGGAGCCAACATGACCTCATGCTTGCTGTTCATGGATTCCATTTTAACTCACTAAGTGTGGTCTTTGATTGTTTAGAGAACCGATAATCATGTAGTGCTTGCAGAGGAGCAGTACGCATGATCACCGGGGCTCTAGTTTCAGTAAAGATCTCTCATTTAGATGGAGTTAAGTTGGAATCCATTTACTTGAGGCCCAGAGTTGTGTCCTTAAGACCATGCTTAGTCTTGGTCTTACGGAGATAACCCGGGGGTCCTCACAGCGTTGGTATCAGAGCCATACCGACTGTAGGTTAGAGATAGCATGGGCGTTAAGTTTAGCCAGTCCTTGGTCAAAATTATTTTCAAAGTATCAAACTAATTTGAGAAAAACTAAGTTAGGATATATTTTATTCCTCATCCATCTTAGTATCATTTCTCACCTTATTCTTGTTTCGATTTACAAAACTAACTCATCTTGCCATTCTGTCCTTAGATGAGTCCTCAGTACCTAGTTAGGGTGACCCAAGCTGAAGATGTGGACGGATACCCGGTGCTTCTAGAGATATAATATGAAGAGCGAACTTCACTTATCAACCCCAATACTCCCTCTACCATCGAGATCAAGGACCAGTGATGGAGAAG
Source organism: Phyllostachys edulis (assembly GCA_036346405.1). NCBI lineage: Eukaryota > Viridiplantae > Streptophyta > Magnoliopsida > Poales > Poaceae > Phyllostachys > Phyllostachys edulis. Next base: position 68,259,484 of record CM070553.1, on the reverse strand, counting down.
TATTTGACAGTGATCAATATCATTGCCAGACGCGTGATAGGGAGTATCCCATATGGATTCCAGGCGCGTGGCACCTCTGAGGCCACGACGTTGCAGGAAGTGGCTCGTGTGGCACTGAGCCATCTTCGTCATGACTTGACGGAGTTAGCTCACCTCCATACTACCACTTTCCTATGCAAGCACGTGGTGCGTAGTGAACACTTGTGGCGGGATCCGATCCGGGAAGACACTCAAGTACGACAACTGGCAAGATTGATTCACACCATGGATCAGATCCATTATTGCACTATGCATGAGTTATGGGAGACACGGCATCGTCTTGCCATGGCTCAAGAGCATCTGCAACCCATATGCAATATGGGACTTATGGACCGGCATGTGCTTTTATGGCGAGAATGAGGTCTCTCCATATGCATCTACACCACCGGAGTACTGTCTTCCTAAAGTAAGAGGGCAAGTACTCAATCTTGGACCTAGACATCAAGCTCGTATGTTCGTAGGTTTCTCTCATGTCCAGAGCATCGGCGAAAGTACGAGAAGACGATGCCTTGCTGTGATATTAGGGTTAAATTAGGATTTATTCTTAGATTATATGCGCCCTAATGATATTATTACTTAGCTTGTAGACGCTGGATTTTGTAGTGATCATTTGCTCTCTTTTGTTCCAAGTAGTTGTGCATCGCCTCTGAGGCGGGTTGTACATAACTATGTCGAAAAACTAACTGTGTTTCATTTGTATCTTGTGCTGTCCCTACTACCTTCTTTTTCGTTTGTTTCGAGTTGGTTCTTGTGTTTTGGAGCTTCAAATCTCTAAATTGAACTAAGGACCTTACCCCTGATTGTTTCCCTACCTTGTGCTTTTCCTCTCATCTCTTTAATGGAAGTCGATATTGATTAAGAGATTGATGGCGGAATCGGTAAAGAGAGTGATATGATTGAATAACTGCTATTTTATCTTTAATTAGATCTTTCATGTTTGGTTGATGTCGGTGGTTTTGCATTGTCAAAGTGATAGTTGATAGTTGAGAAATTGAATTATTACTCATGATCCTTGATTATGAGTTTAGAAGAGTTAATTATTAACCTTTGTGAGATCAATTGTGGATTATGATAGACGTTACCATCAGAGGTTACGATATGAGTATAAATGGAACTATTATAAAGTGATGTTTAAGCTTGCTCATGATGATGTTGGATTTATATCAGAGAAATATGCAGGTAGAACTCATAGAACACATGTAGTAGGCTTGAATAATTAATTTATGGGTTCACTTGGAGATTTAGATTAAAGATATGTCTTAATCAAATATGGTGACAAGATTGTTAGTCATATTTTGGTTTAGTATGATAAAGTTATAATTTGAAACGGTGATGATATTATATATTTTGATGTATGCTTATGATGATCATTTGAGATTTGTGAAGTTGTATTTGAGTATATGACTGGATCGTAATACTCCTAGAGATGGAGGATGATTAAGTGATTGAATAGTCATATAGTGGATAACTATGAGGATTGAATATGGGTTTTGTCTTTGAGGGAATAGTTGTCCCAAGGATGATATAATTGGATTAATTATGAATGATTAATTGTAGCCGTTGGATTTAGAAAATGCTTGAGGATAAAAAGACTATGGAAGACATCGAGTTAATATTGTCGAATTGAACTAAGATAATTATTGTGGATAACTTGATTTGTACAAAGTTAGTGATTCAAACTATTTGGATTCTGGATGGATTACAAACTTGTCTTGGATAGATGATTTTGATAAATTGATTTCCTAGGTCGGAGTTGACTTTGGATAAAGGAGGTATATCTTTAACCTTGGGTAATTGTGTTGATTTTGATGATTGATTAGATCCTACGGTAGGGATGAGTGGATTAGACCTTAAAAGGTTGATTGGAAGTATTTGGTGGATTGGTTATTGCAGATAGATTGATTATGCTAATAGAAATATTGAGAAGTAGAAATATAGAGGCATTGCTTGAAGATGTAATTTGATCTTGCAAGGACACACCCTCTTTTGAAATTTAAATTGTTGGAAACCAACAAATAATTTATGAATGGATTATAGGCATGGAAATACGGTTCTTTAGTGCTCATGATTTGGGAGTTGTATTGGAGATACCCTATGATAGAAATTTATGAAGCCAGTATAATGGAATATGTGAGCAATATGGTGGTTTCACTTAGGATTATTAATGTTCCCGAAAATTTGATCGAGATCAAAGTTAAACCACAATTTGTATTGTGAGAATGGATTAATAGATGTTGTGCTCACTCATGCATTGTTAAATTTTAGAAGTAAGTCGATGTCCTTATTAGAGATCAGTTCAAACCTATGAATTTATAGTGGTATGGAGGATTACATCAAAGCAAGCAATTTTGGAGGTTAATGTATAAATTGTGAAACGATATAGTAGAGTGCATTTGCTATAGACTAAATATGATCGGTGGATTTTAATTGGATGAACAACGATTAGAAGTTGACAAACCGAAAGTGTTGAGATAGTAGTGGTATTGGCTCAAGATCGAGTCATTCGGTCTTTAGAAAGAAGATTGGATTTTAACAAAGCGACTAAGTCTTTCTACCCCTATCCTCTTCCGTCCGAATCTCGGGGACGAGATTCTTTCTAAGGGGGGGAGGTTTGTAACACCAATTTCAGAATCGGGATGTTAATATTTAATTTGGTGATATATTAAATTTTGACTATATTTTAAAAATTTCCAGTGTTTAATCAAAATGTTGTTTTAAAATCAAATTGTTTGAAAAACTAAAATTAAAAATCTAATTATTTTGATTTTAGGTTTTCACATGCATCGAAAAATCATGTCATTATGCATGCATTAGTACCGTCACTTTAGTTTTTAGTACGGCCATTGCATGCTAAATCGCTGCATGTTCTTTCTTTTCCCAGTCATCTCCCTTTTTCCTTCCCTGCTAACTCCTTTCGCTTCTTTCCTTCTAATCTCCTCCAAAAACTCAAAACCAAGCCATGCATGTCATACCATCGCGATCGTTATCGCACGACCAATCCATTTCTGCAATTTGATTTCGCATGCATGGTAGTTTGAGCGAATTCGCGAAAAGAGAAAAAGAAATAGCAGATAAAACAACTGCGTGTTTATTCTTTTCCCTAACTTCTCTCTTCGCAATCACAACCAAAAATCAAGAATCCGACGATGCATGTTATACCGTTGCGATCGTTGTCTCGAGAGCTTTCCAATTTGGTGGTTAGTTCGCACATGC